>SJYC01111300.1:0-69092 GCA_006408675.1 Madoqua kirkii | reverse complement strand
TCCATGCCCAGCCCCCTCCCCACAAGCTGGTTCAGGCCTGGAGCTTCATGGCCTTGGCACCTCTGGCCTGGCAGGAGAAGGTTGGGCCACCCAACCCTCTCGGTTCCTTAGAACTCACATGAGCAGAGACAGGCTTGGCAGGCAGAGAGAGGGACAGCTCGGAGCCTCTGTGGAGTGAGGAGGGCCAGGGGTGAGGCTGGGGGCTGGGGCGGGCTACACAGAGATGGCTGCAGTGCCGTGAAAAGGACTCTTTGTGGCTCTCTGCCTGGTCCCTTAACCCCTGAGTCCCCTACTGGGACCAGCTCCACGGCATCCTCGTCAGTTTAGAGGAAGAAGGAATAGCTAGCTGCTCGAGGGCAGGGGCTCAGAGCGCCCTCACTGGTCCCTTGGGGCTCTGTGGTACAAGGATTCTTTCCTCCTGGCCTGCCCCTGTGACTGGACCCTCATCAGGATCCCCAGGGCAGAGGACACACCCCGTCTACAGCTTGAGGATGGCCTGAAACCAACCAGCGGCCAGGGGTGCAGGTCAGGGAATCACTCCTGCCGCTCATTGCAGTCTTGGCCAAGTCACCGCACCCCTCAGGCTCAATCTTCTTATAAGAACGAGGAAAGAGTCTTGCCTTTCCGGGCAATTGGCAGTGATGACATTGATAAAAATGTCAGAGATGCCCCACGTGGAACACTTGGCTCGGTGGCGGGCTCGGAGCCGGGACAGCGCCACAGTAAGGCCCGGGAAGCCTGGGTGTCTCACTGCCTGGGCTCCTGAGAGGCCCTGGCAATCCCTGCTTTGCATTATTTTCTTCAAGGGGGTCCCCAAGGTTTCGGGTTTCATAAATACTAGGGCCTGGATGGCAGCCATTCTCCTTCCTGCTCCACCCTGTCCTCAAGCCTCTCACTGTCTCCGGGGCACAGGAGAATGCCCCCGTCTGGTGGGCAGAGCTGAAACAAGCCCCAGGCAAGGCCTTGTTCCAGGTGGAAGGCCCGGGTGCCGTCACCTTCCCCGAGCTGGTTGCCCTGGGCCCAGCTACCTCCCTGAGCCAGGCTGAGGGCCTACTGCTCCCATTCTGGCTCACGGCAGTTAAGCCAGCTGGGACCCCTTTAAATGAATTCCTTGGAATTCTGAGCACTGTGTCCTAGTCCTGGCAGAGACTTTGCTCCAAAAATTATGAACTCCTAGGGAAGCTAGTTCTGGGCTGTGCTAGGCAACCCCAGGGCTCAAGAATGGGCCTTCAGGAAAACAAAAGCAACTTGGCCAGCTTCTCCATTAGCACCCGTTTCCCTGAGGAGCCTTGGAGGGAGTGGGGACACAGGACTCCCTCCTCAGTGTCTGGGAGATGGATGGGGCCGATTTTTTCCAGGATTCCTCCCCATAAATCTGATTTGGCCCCTCATCTGTCTAGGCCAGTCTCCATGGAGGTGCGCGGGAGTGATGAATGAGCTGCCTGACTAATGGGACTGGGGTGGCAGGAACCCGGGGAGGGGCTCTGCTCTGATGGATGGTCCTCATGAGGGCATATTGCATTAGACACCCATAATGTGATCAGCAGGGCCATTAAGATACCAATTTGTTGCTCCTCCTCACCAGGGCGGGGCAGTGGAACTGGAAGATTAAGGAGGACGTCAGAACTTTGGAGATGTGTATAAGAGACAGATTCCAGCCTGTGCCTATGCCTGCACCAGGATTTCACCTTCCTGACCACCCTGAGGTACCAGAAAGTTCGTGGGAGGACTTGGGCCCCTCCTACACAGTCTTTCCATCAGCCTGCCCACCAGAACTCTAGGTTTCCTCTTCAAACCAAGCTTTAGTACCAACTCCCTGGTCTCCCATCCCACAACTAGACTGCCTCCTGAAATCCCTTCTGTGTGGGAAATCTGGAGATCCTCTCTCTTTTAGTTTTCCTCCCACCGGTTTCTTTCCTTCCTCCCCGCCCTGCTCTTCCAAATCCATTCACTCATTATACTTGCAGCAAATAGGCAGAGTGGCCTGTAACTCGGAATAATGACTCTGGAATCCATGAGACCTGGGCACTGAGCCTGTTCCACCGCTCATTCCCATGAGCGCTGGTCATCTGAGCCTCGGCTATGTCTCCAGTGTGGTGATTAGAAGGGAATGAGGGTTGAGGCAGGGGTCCTGTTAGATAACTCAGGAGCAATAACAGTAGAAGCAGTAGTGATAGCCATAACACAGCAGTAAAGGCCAGCACTGAGCCTGTGTGCCTGGCGCGTTTCAAAGCACTTCACATATATTTCATTTAATCCTGACATCAACCCCAGGAGGTAGATACTATAGTCCCACTTCGTAGAGGAAGAATCTGAGGCACCAAAAGTTTTGACAACTTACCCAAATGAATCCTGCTGCACTTTGGGGATTCGAAGGAGAGAAGGTGTGACCTGTCCAAGGTCACTTCTGGGACCAGAAGAGCTAGACTTACCACTTGAGTGTCCCGCTTTCTGCGCAGCTGCAGCCAGAGATGGAGGCGGGAACGAGACTAGGAGAGGAGATACAACGCTACTCTGGCCTCTCCACTGCTCTCCCGAGAAGAAGGAGGCCGATGACTGCTTCCATTCAAAGAGGACGTCTGCTGCAGGTTCCCACAGGGCCGAGATGGCCTTCACTCCAGACCACCTGCCGCCCTGCAGCCCCACCTACCCACGTTAGTTCTGATCTCCGTGTCTCTCTCCTGTCATTCAAACCAACACAGTATTGTAACGTAGAATAAAGTAAAAATAAAATTTAAAAAATAAAATTAAAAAATAAAGTAGACTTCTAAACGCTCTACTGTCTCCAGTCTGTCCTCTAGATCACCAGAGGGGATCTTTTAAAACACAATGTTCTTTTCTCCTTAAAAGCTGTCAGCAGCTCCCTGTTGCCCTCAGAATGGGTCTCAGGCTGGCACTCTAACTCCAGCCTCTCCTCCAGCCTCAGCTCTGGGGTTCTGTCCAACTTACCCAGCCTCTTCTGTGGCAAAGGCATGCCATCCACTTTTACACTTCTAGATCCTTTATTTGGACTGTAGGGACAGGAAACTGATCACCATATGCTCCAGTTGCTGGACATTTTGGTCAGTACAGCCTCTACTCATTTCCTTTTCCCCTCTGATCCCCAGCCCTCATCTTGACCCTCACCTTCACCCCTAGACCCACCTGCCATTGTGTTGGTATATGTCTGGTGATGTGTATGCATCTTTGAAAATAGTATTATCTTCTGTATGTATGTGTCTTTAACTGACACAAATGATCTTGCAATGTAGATCTTATTTCAGGTTTAAAAATTTTTTAACATCATTTAAAAATTCTGTTTATGTTGCTTTATGTATTTCTAGTTTGTTACTCTGTAACTGCTGTAAAACATTGCAAAATATTATCTACCACATTTTACCTTGGTAACAGACGCCCAGATTTCTTCCAGCTTCCTATTTCTGCACACACTGTGCAGTGAATGTATTTTCTCTGGGCATTTAACCAGGAATGAGTGCATCCTAGGGAATGTGCAGATGTAAATTAAGTTTTGTTGGGTGACTCCAGGCAGACCGCACTGGCTCATGTCCATCAGCCGTGCACAAGGTGCCTGGTTCCTCCCACTGTAAACAGCTCTTGCATTCTGCTCATTTCTAATTTTGCCAGTTTGATCAGAATGAAGTTTCTGAAGCCTCCACACATCCCAGTTGCCACTGTTTTGACTACCCCCCTTTCACTGACTAGTAAGTGTCTACTTATCTTTTAAAACCCAATTTAAGAATTATATCCTTGTGTGGCGTTTTCCAGTTTGTCTACCTTTCCTTGGTGCTCCAGAACATTCTGTACATACCACCCTAGCATTTATCATCTCACCATAGTCCTTTCTCTCTTTCTCACTCACATACCACCCTCTGCCTTAACTGCTAAGACAGATAAGTTCCCTGCCTTTTGGAACCGTTGGAGAGAGGGAGGAAGAGTGCAGGAGGGGGTGGGCTGTGTCTGTGAGAATGGGGAAATCAGGCAATCACGACACACTTCTTTTTCTGTCTGTACTCTCAATAAGTATTTTCTCAACTAAGCCCTGTCTTACGTACTCCAGGACCTCACTCAGACTTCAGGCAACTTTATTCTAGTAATTTCTAAGTGTTTCTTTCCTCTGCCTGTGACCAAACCAACATCTCTCTTAGCCTGAAAAGTCTTTCCCTTGATGCCAATGAACCCTAAGCTGATATCTCATAAAGGATGCATCAAAAAGAACATGATTTGTAGAATTAAAAGAACTTGAAGAACTCAATCTTTTCAAGCCTCTGGTTTAGCAGTCTGTACATCAGATGTAAATAAGTTGTGAGAGTTACACTCACTATTTGGTAAGAAGAGTTGACTCATTGGAAAAGACTCTGATGCTGGGAGGGATTGGGGGCAGGAGGAAAAGGGGACGACAGAGGATGAGATGGCTGGATGGCATCACCGACTTGATGGACATGAGTCTGAGTTAACTCCGGGAGTTGGTGATGGACAGGGAGGCCTGGAGTGCTGTGATTCATGGGGTCGCAAAGAGTCGGACACGACTGAGCGACTGAACTGAACTGAACTGAACTGTGCCCAATCTCTTTCTTCAAGTTCTGAAAGATGTCTTCCACACACATCCGAAACTGAATTTCTCATCTTCCCCAAAACTAAATCTCCTCTGGAACCTCTTGTTTCCAGCAATCCTATTATTTTTTTCCAGTGAATCAAGAAGATATTAACTTGACACTCCCATCTCCCTGGCTGTTTATTAACCAAAGACAATTGAGTCAACTTCCATGTTGGTTCTCAAATATACTCCTCATCTCCATTCTCATTTCCACTGTCCTTGGAGTAGAGGAAGCTTTCAGAATGGAGAAGAGATTGTTAAGAAACAATATATACAAACGAAGTCTGCTGGTAACCTATGTTCTCAGGTTACTTCTCACCCTAACTGCTTCTCCCCACCCACACTCATCTGGTGGCTGATAGGTACCACAAACCTCAATGACCAGCATGCTAGCTACCTCCACCTGCCACGGATAGAGTTAATTTTACAAGTCACGTCAAGGAACAGATAACCCTCGATATACCAAAGCAAAAAAGAAGATAAGATCTCTCAAAACATCTTCCTGAGGACCAAAGCAAACCTTTTGAAGGCAATATAAACAGTGTTAATATAGACAAAGCTTACTTCTGAATATTTATACAAAAATCCTAAAACGAATGTTGCTAAATAAAACCCAGAAGTTCATAATAGTAAGACATCACAATCAACTGGGGTTGAACCCATAAATGAACCAAAATGTTGAAACATTAGTACTTAACTGTATGAATGAGTGAAGGAAATGGCTGGGGAAAAAAAGGCACTTAGTAAAGTTCAACACTAATTTCTTATAATATCCAGGAATAGAAGAAAACTCCCTTAACTTTATAAGCCTACAACAAACCTCATAATTAATAACTAAACATTAGATGGATTTTCGTTAAAGCAAGAAAAGAAACAAATTCTTACCATTACCGCTAACAGGCAACACTGTCTGGTTGTCTGAGCTAATTAAATGAAGGTAAAATCAGAACTGCAAGGGTAAATAAAAATTTTAAGTGTATAAATGCCAGAGGTAGCTCTTGGACAATTTTTTCAGTTTCTTTCATGTTTATTGGCCTTGGGGTTTTCTCTCCTTTCCTGGGTCACTCTTGGTAATACACACTCTTGTAGAAGCATCAGCCAACTTTCTTTAGGTTTATGGACTTATTTCCACAGAATTACAGATTATTCTCAACATTACTTATAGTTAAACTGTTATTGTAAATTATTATTTAAACCCTTTTCTGTGGTAATTTCCACTTTCTATTTTTAGTTTTGTTTAGAAATAAGGATAGTGGTATCTGTACTTTTTAACATTATTTTTCCTTGAGTAGCTTTGTTTAGTGATTTGTGTGTTTCATCCTCCAACCAACAGACAGTTCTTTGATTTACAAAGAAATGTGAAATTGTCATCATCTGCAGATATTAGGGCTGCCGATAATAGAATATCCCAGAGAATCAACTGAAAACCTATTCAGTCAAATAAAATGTGCAGTAACTAATTCAGATACATGACAAATATATAATCAATAGCTTTCATGTATGTTAACATTATTAAATTTGGAAATTAACTTAAAATATATAATAATGTGAATACTCTTGTGGATTTATGTAATTAATGCAAATAAAGTGAATTCATGAATTCAGTAGTTATGGAAAGAAAACACAAAACTTTACATAGGACATAAAAGAAGACCTAGATAGAGACTCACAATGTTAGGAGTCAATTTCTCCAGAATTGAATAAGTTCAGTGCAATCCCAATCAAAATTCCCATGGAATTTTAAAAATAAAACTTTACAAAATAATTATAAAGCTCATCCATGAGAATACACATACAAGAAGAACCAAGAAATTTTTAGAGAAGGTCGCCGATGGGAGGCTTTCTCTACTAGATATTAGAGCATATTTTAAGGTCGCAAAAATTAAAATGTTTCCCATTGGCACAGAAATAGACAAATAGATCAGTAGACTATCAATAGACCCCTGCAGTAAGGAAGGATTAACTCATAATAACATGTGTTTAGGATCTTCAGATTGCCATTTTGGGGGAAAAAAAAAGATTTGATCTGCATCTTATATAATCCCAAAATAAAATTTAGAAAGACTGACTATCTAAATGTAAAATAAAACTACAATTTTTTATAATCCGAGGGTGGGTGGGAAAGCTTTTCTAGGCAAGATACAAAACTCAGGAGCTTCCTTTTTAAAAGAAAGAATAGACAAACTACATCAAATTTCAAAATTTTATATGAGGAAAACCAGTATAAACAAGAGAACAGATAAAAGTGAGTGTATGAGCTAACAATTCTGAAACTGTGTACTGGGGTTGAATAAATAAGTTAATGACTGGTAGATGATGAGAGCCAGGTTCTCACTGTTGGAGAGAGATAATCAATAAAGAAAGGTTAGAATTACTTCTATGGTACTAGAGTTTGATGCATAGTATAAATAAATACATAAGCCTCATACCTTCATATATACACACACAGATGTATAGATACAGGAACAGCAATACCATGTGTATATATGGATATCATATATAATAAAGTATCTAGCTCTGTCTGCTGAGAGCCAAAAAATAAAAAATGACATCTCGATAGCAATGAGCACACCACATACCCAAATCTTAGTTTCTAAAAATCATTCTTTAATAAAAGGAATCAGGGCTCCATGAAAAACTGGTTAATTATTGGGCTGGAACAGGGAAAAGAGAAGATAAACTTGTAGCATCTTGTAGTTTGATAAAGCAAGGAAATGTTTTTAGCAAAAGAATAGGGGTTTAGCAAAGGTACTCTGGAGACAACCCAAACGAGTGCCCAACTTGAAATAATCTGAGCAATAAAAGAAATAAATAATGTAGTATTGGATTATAACCTAAAAGGTGAAATAAATATATAAGCCCAAAGGGTAGATACATAGATCAATGGAACAGAACTGACAGTCTAGAAATAAACCTATACATCTATAGTCAATTGATTTTAACAGGGGTGCCAAGACCATTCCACGGGGAAAGAATTGTCTTTTCGATGAATTGTGCTGGGACAACTGGATATCACACATAAAAGAATTAACTCGGACTACTAACTTACACCACATACAAAAATTCAAATCAAATTGGATCATTAAAGACCTAAACGTGAGGTAAAATTATAAAATTCTTGAAATAGAGGCATAATCTTCATGACTTTGGATGAAGCAACATTTTCTTAGATTCTTAGGTATCACACCAAAAGCACAAGCAATAACAAGAACAAAAGATAAATTTGGACTTTATCAACATTTAAAACTTTTTTTACATCAAAGGGCAGTGTCGAAATGAGAAGAGTTCCACAGAATGGAAGAAAATTTGCAAATCATGTATATGATAAGGGTCTAATATCCAGAATATATGAAAAACTTTTACAATTTAAAAAGAGACAAATGACCCAGTTTAAAAAGGAACAAATGATTTGAATAGACATTTCTCCAAAGATGATATACAAATGGCTAATAAGCACAAGCAAAGATTCTCAACATCATTAGTCACTAGGGAAACGAATATTAAAACTACAACGGGATATTACTTCATACCTACCAGGATGGCAATTATTAAAAAAAAAAAAAAAAAGAGCAAACCAGAAAATACCAAGTGCTGGCAAATATACGAAGAAATCTGAACCCTCATGCATTGCTGGTAGGACTATAAGATAATGCAGACACTTTGGGAAACAGTTTGGCAGTTCCTCAAAAAGCTAAACAGAGATTTATCATATGGCCTAGCAGATCCTCTAGGTACGTATCTGGGGAATTAAAAACATGTCCAAACAAAACTGTGACTAATAGTCAGTCACAGTGGCATTGTCCCCAAGAGCCCCAAAGTGGGAGCAAGCCGTTTATCCTTCTCTTGGACTTGTTTGTCTATTCACTGATGGGCAGAAGTCTATCAAAGGATGAATGGATAAGCAAAATGTATTGGAGAAGGCGATGCACCCACTCCAGTTCTTCTGCCTGGAGAATCCCATGGATGGAGGAGCCTGGTGGGCTGCAGTCCACGGGGTCGCAGAGGGTCGGACACGACTGAGTGACTTCACTTTCACTTTTCACTTTCCTGTATTGGAGAAGGAAATGGCAACCCGCTCCAGTGTTCTTGCCTGGAGAATCCCAGGGACAGGGGCTGCCGTCTATGGGGTTGCACAGAGTCGGACACGACTGAAGTGACTTAGCAGCCGCAGCAGTAACATCTATAGAATGGAATATTATTTAGTCATAAGAGGAATGAAGTACTGATACATGGTACAACATGTATAAACTTTGAAAGCATTTTGCTAAGTGAAAGAAGCCAGACACAAAAGGACACGTATTATACGACCCCACTTTCATAAAGTGTACTGAATGGGCAAATCAATAGCAACAGAAAGTGGACTCTGGGGTAGAGAAAGAGGGAATTAGAAGTGATTGCTAATAAATACAGTGTTTCCTTTGGGTTGATGGGAATATTCTGAAATTAGATGGTGAGAGCTGCACAACATTGAGAGTATACAAAAATCCATTGAACTGTTACTTTGAAATGATGAATTTTATGTTTTGTGAGTTATATCACAATAAAAGTTACAAAAAGAAAAAAACCTAAAATGATTACGCATTCACACTGAAATACATAAATAATTTAAAATAATAAATGAAATAAAAAGAAAAAAATCCTTATAGAACAATTCCAAAGAATTTATTTAGATACCCTTTTAGGAGGTAAAAACACTCCACCTCTCCCTGTCACCATTTTTAAGTGTGGGCTGTAATTAGCGACTTGCTTCTACTGCCAGAATATGGAAAGGGATAAATAATGACTTCATTGTAAAAAAGAATAGCAGCCGCTGCCTTACCCAAGTGATCAAGGTTCACGTCATTAGTGATGTCACATGGACGTCGTGTAAGCTCTGGGAAGGACATTTCACCTCTGTGGTATTCTTTCAAACAACCCATTACCCCATGCTAATCAAGAGAAAAACACCAGACAAACGCAAATTTGAAGGATGTTCTACAAAATACGTGACCAGTACTCCTCAAAACTGTTAAGGACATGAAAAGCAAGGCAAGACTGAGAAGCTGTCATGGCCCAGAGGCGACTAAGGAGCTGGGAAAACTCCTTCAGTTTTTAACATAATCACACATATACACGACAATACGTTAACAGAGGAATCTGGGCGAGTGGTGTAAAGTCTGTACCACTTTGCAACTTTTCTGTAAACCTAAAATTATTTGAAAATTAAATTTATTTAAAAAATAAGACAATAGTTTCCCATGTATAACACAGGTAGTTAGTATCAGTTGGCTCAGTGGATCCAGGATATTGTGACAGACCCCTCTCTTGAGTTTATTCCTAATGACTTCCTGTGGACAGAACTCAAATACTGTTTCAGATCCCTAGATCTCCCACCCGATTCCAGCTCCATTTATCTTTTCATTCATGCATACAGTTTATTCAGCAAAATTTATTGAACATATTCTATGTGGCAGAAACTCTTCTAGACACTAAGGATAAGTCTACGAACAAAACGCTCTGCTCTGATGGAGCTTACAGGGAATGAACCGTCATTGGTCTAACCCATAGTCATCCTCTCTTTGGCCATGATTGGTTTAGTGGCCACATTTTGACCAATATGATGTAAGGGGAGGTAACGTGAAGAGATAATGTTAGGTAGAAATTAGATAATTCTGAGAATGCATAATTTTAGGGTAATATTCAAACCCAAAGAAAGGTGAAAATTACAGGTTTTTAAGAAAGGGACAGGCTTCTCGGGTGGCTCGGTGGTAAAGAATCCACCTGCCAGTGCAGGAGATGCTGGAGACAGGGTCAGGCAAGTCCCCTGGAGGAGGAAATGGCAACCCACTCTCCTATTCTTGCCAGGATAGTCCCATGGACAGAGGAGCCTGGAGGGCTACAGTCCATGAGGTCACAAAGTGTCAGACGTGACTGAGCGTGCACGCACATATGAAAGGAACAGATTTGACCTGAACAGGCCTTTATCTCTTTACTTGTTTCTTCGCCCATCCAGGAAGGTGGGCGTGATAGACATCACAGGCGACACAGCTGCCTTGTGCCTGTGAAGTGGAGAGCATACTGAGGAGGTGGAACAGGAGGCAGAGAGTGCCCAGATCTCTGCTGCTCAGCTGCTCCAGCCTTGTGCTGCTTTTGTGCTAAGCCTCCAGGATTCTTCTCAGTCAAAACAAAACATGGAAACCAAATGAAGAACAAAAATCCCTACCTTATTCTTTACCAAACTCACTGTCCATTTTCCATTACTTATAGCTGAACATACTTTGAATTGAAAACAATATCAATTGGCAATTGCTTGAGAATACTATAAATGACTAATGAGATAGGAAAAGAGGATTCAGCCTAACAGAAATTGGCAACTGCAAATCAATAAACCCTTTCTTCTCACTCCAGTTTGAGTTTTACTGATGATGTTGGGAAACTGACAAGCTCTTACATTGCTGGTAAGAAAGTAGATTAGTACAGCCTTTTTGAAAGACAACTGGCATCAGCTAACCAAATATAAAATACATGTGTGCTAAGTTGCTCCAGTCACGTCCGACTCTTTTCAATCTCATTGACTGTAGCTTGCCAGGCTCCTCTGCCCATGGGATTCTCTAGGCCAGAGTACTCGAGTGGGTTGCCATGCCCTCCTCCAGGGGATCTTCCTGACCCAGGGATCAAACCCATGTCTCTCGTGTAGCCTGCCTTCACTGGCAGGTTCTTTACCAGTAGTGCCATCTGGGGAGTCCATAAAATGTACACCGTTTACCTACTGACATCACTCCCAGGAATTACTAGCAATCTTAAAGAGATGTTTGTATAAATGCAAAATGATACCAAATGTGCTGGATTCTGCAGTTTTGGTTATAACAAGTAAAAGCAAGTTAAATATCAGTCAAGGAGTAGTCCCACCATGGAATACTATGCAGCCACAAAAAGGGTTAGAATCATTATGTAGACTACAGATTTATTTGTAAAAACATTGCAACATTTTGCCATGTTCATTTCAGATTTTTTAAAAGGAAATTAGACTTTACAAAGTAGAAAAACCCCGTGTGCCCCAGTGGACCTTATTTTGTTCCTCCTGCCGCAGAAGGAACTTCCTGTTTGTCACTCTCCCTTGTGTTTTCAGTGACGAGGCACTGTCATTCTTCAGCTTGCTTTTTGACTCAACAACTTTTAAAAGATTTATTCATATTGACATACGTAACTGTAGTTCATTCCAACTGCTGTGATGTACTCTGTTAGATGGGTATATCACAACTTATCTACTCACTGCTTGGTGGACCTTTAGGTGATTTCTAGTTTTTCATCATCACGAGCAATGCTAGAATGAACAGTCTTACGTCTCCTCGTGCCCGCAGGACTGATTTCCCAAGGGAACATTCTCAGGAGTAGCATTGCTGGGTCTGGGCTATGTGCATCTTTCTCAGATGCAGGCCCACAGCGCATTGCTCAGTGCCCTTACGGTCACATACATTTCAGGATAAGGAGTTTTTGGATTTTAGAAAGGTAATATAGTATATATGCCATATATAACACTTTCAGTAGGGTTTGGGAAAGTATTCTATAATCAAATGTATCACTTCTTCTGTGGTGAAAAACATAAATATTCACATTAAGTGAGACAAATAAAGATGACACATAGCTTCACATCAGGTCAGGTTTTGCCACCAAATGAGTTAGGAAAGAGTTCAGTTTTCAGAGCTCTTTGGATTTCTGAGTTGTGGATGAGGAGTTTGGCTCTGCATCATCAAACTACTTCCTAAAGTAGTTGTATTAGTTTATCTTCCTACAAATGTTTCTTCATATCCTTACCAATATTAGGTAATATAAGACTTGAAAAGTTTTGCTAATTTTATAGGTGTTTATATATTACTTCTGTAATTAAAAGCCGAAGAAAATATAGAACAGGAAGGAGAGATCTCATTTATAACAATAATAGCAACATAAAACATCTGTGTTTGTATTGAATAAGAACTGCAAAGAATCTAAATGAAGAAAATATTAAAAACTGTCAGAGGAATATACATGTGGTGAGTAAATAAACATTTTTCATCATTGCATAGACAGGCTTTATGTTCTAAAGATGTCATTTACCTGTAAGTTATTTTATAATTCAGTGCAATTCCAGTCAAAATGACAATATACCTTTAAACATTTTTTTTAAAGATTAAAACTACTCTGGGAGAATACAGCATTTTAAAGCAATTATACCTCAATTAAAAAACAAAAACTACCTGGGAAGGATAAGTATCCAAATACTGAAGAACATTTTGGAAAAAGAAAACCAGGATGTAGGTTGCATGCACACACGCACGCATGCTCAGTAGCTTCAGCCCATGTCTGACTCTTGGTGACCCGTTGGACTGTAGCCCACCAGGCTTTCCTGTCTATGGAGTTCTCCAGGCAAGAAGACTGGAGTGGGTTGCCATTTCCTACTCCACGGTGTAGGTTGCTGCTGCTGCTGCTGCTGCTAAGTCGCTTCAGTTGTGTCCGACTCTGTATAAAGATTAAAACTACTCTGGGAGAATACAGCATTTTAAAGCAATTATACCTCAATTAAAAAACAAAAACTACCTGGGAAGGATAAGTATCCAAATACTGAAGAACATTTTGGAAAAAGAAAACCAGGATGTAGGTTGCATGCACACACGCACGCATGCTCAGTAGCTTCAGCCCATGTCTGACTCTTGGTGACCCGTTGGACTGTAGCCCACCAGGCTTTCCTGTCTATGGAGTTCTCCAGGCAAGAAGACTGGAGTGGGTTGCCATTTCCTACTCCACGGTGTAGGTTGCTGCTGCTGCTGCTGCTGCTAAGTCGCTTCAGTTGTGTCCGACTCTGTGCGACCCCATAGACGACAGTCCACCAGGCTCTGCCGTCCCTTGGATTCTCCAGGCAAGAACACTGGAGTGGGTTGATGTAGTGTACTAGATATTAAAAGAAATTACAAGGACAATGGTAACTAAAACAATATGGTAATGGCTCAGAAACAGAATGATCATGGAACAGTATAGAAAGTCCAGAAATAGACCCAAGAATAAATGGGAATTTTATATATGATAAAAATAACATTTAAAAATAAATCAGTGATGTTGGGGGACAACTGGTGAGCCTTTTGGAAAAAAAGAAAAAACTGGATCTCTGCCACATTCCTCACCTCTAAGTAAAATTCAAACTGATAAATGGTTGCTATATTAAACACAAATATCAGAAGAAAACATGGGTTAATGTTTTTACAGTTCTGAAGAGGGGAAAATCTAAGTATGATGTGAAATCTAAACATCATAAATGAAAATTCTGATAAATTAATGTTCCAAAAATGAAAAAACTTTCTATATAACAGAAAAGCACCATGCAGTGAATATCGTGGCCTGTCTCCCCAATATTCCTTCCACTTCTTCCCCATTGTGCAGATGTCTTGCAGTTTGCTTTGTGGTAAGTATTAATACCTCTTTACTATAAATTCTAGGGGTAAGAAATGATTGGTTAATCTACCAAGGTAACCTTGTTGCCTTTGTCACATGATTGGTACAAGTCACTCTGGCCTAAGCAGTAAACTCATGAATTGGTCCTAATCAAAAAGAATGACGTGTAATTAAATGTAGGTCTCCAAATAGGGGAGGCATATGGGACAGAAGGTTCTTCACTCATCTCGGAGGGCCAATGGAAGTCAGTTTCTACACAGTGTGCTGTGGAGACATGAAACTTGGAAAAATGACAGTCAGCCACCAGAAGGATAGTGAAATTTAGGATGGCCTTGCTACTTGAAAAGAGAGTAGAGAGAAGGAAAGAACCTTGATGTTTTTCAGTCACTAAAACAAAACAACCTTGAACTAACTTTGGACTTTCAATCAATAGATCTCCTTTTATGAGTTGGTTTTTATCACTTGTAGAGTGAAGGGTTCTAAAAGATATGGACCGTGAACAAACTCAGAAGAAAAGCTGGGGAAAATATTTGCTATGCATAAGACAAATAATTGAAATTCCATATAGACAAAGCGTTACAAATCATATGAACAAGGAAACAACCTATTTTTTTTAAGGCACAATAAATGGATGGCTACTTCATACAAGAGGAAATACAATGAGCAATAAACAATATAAGTGATGCTTAGGCTCACTATAAGGAAGTATAAATAAAACAAAAGGAAATGATTTTTTACTTTTGTAAAAAATGAATGAATATTGAAATTCCTTAGGGCTGAGAATACACGCAAACTCATAATATAGTATTGGAGACAGTGTAAGTTGGTGATTTGCTAGAAAGACATACTTTTTATTAATATTAATACCTTTAACCAATCAATTTCACTCCTGAAACTGTATGCTGCAGAAATACCTAAACAAGGCAAAGATGTATACAGATGTCTTGATATACTGTGAAACGCCTGTGGAATACTGGAAACATCCCAAATATCCATTAATTGGGAATTGATTACATAAACTCAAGGTATATCTGTGCAATAGAAATAATTATGAGCTTCACAAAGGATGAAGATATCCTGTATGTTACCACAGAAATGTTTAAGATACACTGTGTAGGAAAAAAAACCTGCAGTTTAATACACCATAATCTTTTTGTGAAAAAAGTCAGTATATATGTAGTAAAATGATCTGAAAGAACATCACCATCCTGGGAGCAGGATGTTCAGTGTGGGGACGGCCTTTGGGCCCAGTGGCGAAGACCTCTGGAGGCACTGTCGGATCTGTGTGTGCACGTGTGCACAGGCGGGTATGAACACACTCACCATCACCACAAGGACCACATCCTGCCCATCAGGAATTAAAACGCTACTTTGATTTCTCACCTTACTCAATCTGTTTTCAACCTGTTCCTTATTCTGTGGCATACCAAGAGTGGAATGGAACTTATCTGCAGAGAATTTTACACGGTAATAAACCTGGCTGAACGTTGGTTCGCTTTTTATTATCACCACATGCTTTCTCGAGAATGTCAGTGACAGAGCATTCCTCTTAGCAAGGGGGGCTGCCCTCACAGTCCCCTCTCGGTAGCGAATCGCTGTGTGACCTGATTGGCCCTGAGAGCCCATATGCCACCTGCTGCCTGAGGCGCTGCAGGGGCCTCAGCCAGGCCTGCGATGTCTTACCCGCCTTCGAAGAGCAGAGCATCAGCCAAGGACACAGACACCAGAAAACCGGTCTCTGTGGGGTTCAACCTGCTGCCTGCGTGACCTGCCTCCACCACGGCGGTCTCTCTGCCAGCTGGCCTTCATGGGTCTTACCCTCACCTCCAACCTGGATGTCCTCAAGCTGCCCTGCACTTGAACCTTACTGTTTCTCCTCATCCTGGAAAAAAAGACTCTGACCCTTTGGTCTTGCTTTCTCCTATGCCCATCTTTACTTCCCAGATCCCTATTTAACCCTCCACTTTGCTCCTGAGTGGTACCTGAAGATATCTTTCCTAAAACCTTGGGAACAGATCTGGCGGTTGGGAGGAGTGAAATGGTAGCTCAGACAGAGCTGGCTCTCTGAAAAGCTGGATAGTCTGAGGGCCCCTTGCCTGTGCCCAGGGAAGTGGTGCTTCCCCAGCAGGCTTCTCCGGAAAAGAGGTTCACTGCAGAGGGCAGAGCGTTACTCCACCAGCTTTAAAAATAAGCACTCTATGGAACAGAAAGAAAAGCCATCCACCCAGCTTAACCTGAGCCTTGTAACAGAGAGGGGAGTGTGTGGGGAGAACAAGAGGGAGATGCGATTAATTACCCTTAGAAGCAAAGGTAAGAGTTGAAGATTACGAGACCCATTTACAGGAGGGAATAGACCCATCATTGAGCCTAGAGAATGGAAGGATTGTTTAGGGCCAGAAAAGCATCTCAATGTTCAGATTTCATTCCTTTTCTGGAGCTTTGGAGAGAGGAAGGTCACAGCTTGGGCTTGGAAGGTACACTTAGCAGTGGGTTCAGACTGGGAGGGGGGCTGTTGTCTTGGGTTGGGTTCTGGGCCCACAGACTGCCCCCTCCCTGAGGGAATAGGAGCTGGGATCCTCCTTAGGAGCTGATATGGGCTGGCTAGTGCAGGGGTACCCCCTGTGGGGGGGGCGGGGAGGCTTCATTAGCATCACAACAGCTGATGTCACAGACCCCACAGAGGAGCCGGGGCCCCAAAGGCAGGGTAACCCTAACCCTAGCAGTGATTGAAACAGATAGAGGGCTGGTGCTCCAGCACAATGCCTGGCCCCCACTGCTCCCCTCCGCCTCCTTGCACTTCCTCGAGAGCCTTTGTCTTCTGGTCTCTTGGGCCTGGAGGCTCTCTCATTCCTGGCAAACAGTGTCCATTAAATCAAAGCTGAGGCCTCTGGGGTAAAGGGTCTGGCAACTCTTTCTCTTCCCTCCCTTTATCTCCCACAGGCTATTCCCCATCCTCATCTGCCTGCTGAACAGATCAGACAGGGGCAAGCTAGAGACAGCTTCCCATCTGTCCCTGGTTTGGTGTGGTTCCCCGCAGTGCATACGTACCACAAGGGTCGCTGGGCCCTCCCTCCGGACAAGGCCGTGGCTGAGACTTTGCAGCAGTGCTCAGACTCAGAAGCTGTAAGAAACCATCTGGGTTCAGTTCAGCTTCCACAGCCCAAGCCTCTAGACTGGACCTTCTTGCTTGCTATTCCCTCAACCAGCTGGAAGTCTCTCTTCTCAGAAGTACAAGTCTTCATGTGCCCCTGGGTACCCTAAACCGGTTCTGGGAGGTCAAGCTAGGAACGGTGGTTGTACTGGCGTTTAGGTGTGACCCGGGGTTCATGTGGAGGCTCCTGGGAGAGGTGGGAGGGTGGGAGGCAGAGCTGCAGGCCTGGACAAATCTCCTGCCAGAGCTCGTGAGGCGGGAGAGGAGGTGACTGCTCAGTGAGAGCTCGTGAGGCGGGAGAGGAGGTGACTGCTCAGTGAGAGCTCGTGAGGCAGGGAGAGGAGGTGACTGCTCAGTGTCTGGCTTTTCCTACAGGGAGACCTGTACTTCCAGAGGGATCTGGTTACTATTCAGGATTTTAGTTCTGAATCTTCCTTAGACATTGATGAAAGCCATGTACCTTCTAGCCAGAAAACTGAGTGGATACAAGCCTGTGTGTTTGTACATATATTCCCCCACATACACACTCCAAGGGTTCATGCAATTCTGGTCAAGAACTCCTACATTTTAGAAGGAGGTATAAGTTTTGGCAGAAGAGGTTCCAAGTGGAATTGAGGGGCAGATCCCACCTGAAGGACTGGCTCTACTCTGAGCCAGGTAAGTGGCTGGCTGAAGTGAAGGCTTGTATCTCAGTGTCTTTGCAAGAGCTCGGGGGACCTAGGGACCATGAAGCCCGTGATGGGCTTGGGGAGGGGAACCCCCAACCTGGGAGGCAGCGATGCTCTGGACAATTCTATATGACGTGTCACTGCATGTTGTGGCATTGGAGGAGAGGGAGGGAGAGGCCTGAAAGAGCTTGTGTGTGTGGCTAGGAAATGACTAGGCCTTTTGACCGTCCATAGCCCAGTTACACTTCACAAGCCTGTACATTGGGCCTGACTATGGTTCTGCTTTCACTGATAAGGATTATGAGATTCAGGGAGTTCACTGTTCAAGGTCATTCAGCTGCTAAGTGGTACAGCAGGAACTGAAGCCCAGGTCTCTCAGGCATTGAAGCCCAGTTGCAGTGGTCAGATTTGTTACTGAAGAAATTCTCTCCAACCTATTCCCATTCCATGCCAGCCTGGGGCCAGGAAGGCTGGGTGCTGTTGCACAGACATTTCAGGCCTTACTCACCATGGTTTCAGATATGCCTACCAGATTTGTGCCAACTTTTCACTCTAACGTGGTCTGCCCCACATTGGATTTAATTCCTTCAAGGCCCAGCTAATTAATATCCGCATTTCTCTGGGCCCTTATAGCTCAGGGGTAAAGAATCCACCTGCAATGTGGGAGACCTGGGTTCAATCCCTGGGTTGGGAAGGTCCTCTGGGGAAGGAAAAGGCCTCCCACTCGAGTATTCTGGCCCGCTGAGCGACTTTCACTTTCCTCTGTGCTGCTTCCCTGATGTGCCATCCCCACAGCAGTCTGTGATGCTTGTCCCTCTCTCCACCAAGCTCTAAGACAGGCTCATTTCGCTCCTTCTTCTAGATAATCCCTCCTGGCTCCATCCTAACTAGGAGCCTTACCATGGCAGGGCCAGTGTTCAGAACACAGTGGACCCCTAGTTGCCTAGCCAGGTACTCCTCATAAATCAGGCAACTCAAGGGTTATTCCTCTTGATGACGATGATGCCAGTGGTAATGGTACAGGCGGGAAAGCCTAGGCTGGTGGTTTGGAATGTTTCCGAGGCCACAGTTCGACTTCTTGCCTTGCCTAGCAGGCGGCTTTCTCCTCCCCAGCAGGCTTCTGCCTGCCCTAGTCCCCAGTGTGGCCGAAGGGATGCAGTGTCTGTATCCAGATCACCAACCACGCTCCACAGTGTGAAAGGGGCGGGAGAGCAAAAGCCACGAGACAACACGGTGAGCAGGTGCGTAGGCTCCCTTATTTAATAGCAATGAAAAGAGAACATACAGGAGGAATAGACATGCTCTTTCCACGTGAGAGGTTTTCTACTAACCACGAGGCCCATCTGTATCAGTAGCTTTACTGGTTGGGTTTCAAAGAAAAAAGTCCCTTTAGAGTTAAAAATGGACTTTCCTAAATTTCCCTCATAAATGTGCAACTATTTGTGCAAAATAAAAAGGCCATTTCCAACACATTAGTGAAAAGTAATTGCAAACTCAGGCAAAGGAAAAAGATAAAAGAGGCAACAGAAGCAGCCAGGTGCAGCGTCCTGGGAGAAGTGCAGCTCTGGCGAGGGGCTTCTGCAGCAGGCCACGGGAGCGTGCTCAGAGGCCTCATGGGCAGAGTCACGGCCAAGGCCAGCCTTGGGGATAAAGGGCCTGGGTCCAAGACTTGCTGAGCAAGCACTTGCCAAGTACACAGTGAAGCTAGGCTGACTTGGAGGCCTGGGAGACAACGCAAATGCTGGACATTGCTCCCTGGATGCTGTATATGCCCTTTACCGATGGGAACTCTCTGCTGCTTCCAGTTTTCACATCTTGTTCTTCCCCACCATCAGCAGCTTCATTTATTCTACTCAGAGATTTTGTCATGTGATACATTCAAACTATTCCGGCTGCCTAAATTACTACTTGCAACCCACTAGGGTCCCAAACCTGACTGTCCCTTCAGGAATATGGATCTGATTTTCCCAAGAACTCAGCCAACTAGAAGATGGAAAGGCCTCCAAGCACCCTTTTTCTCACCTGTTCCCGAGGCCTCCAGGGCGTATCTACATCTCTGGGCATTTGAGCCCTCAGGATTCTGGGGGACACAGGCACCCATGATTTGTTCCAGTCCTCTTAGCGGCTGACCTAGCCTGAGGCCTACAGACAAAACTGAAAACTCCGACTTCACCAATTCAAACAGTCTGGACACTGCCAGGGCCTGTTTTTCACCTTCGCCTGGTGAAAGAGTGTGTCTCCATAGACAACTCAGTGGTACAGGTTGGTTTTGTTAGGGAAGGCTGGAGGCAGACCAAGAGGAAAGAAGGGCTCTAACAAAGGACCTACCCTGTGAGTCTTGGGCTTGAGTAAGTGTTTTCTACAGAGGGACTTCTGTGTGCAAGGGGCAGGGTGACCCTCGTTCCTTACCCTGTTCATTTTCTCTTTGTAACACTGTTTCTCCAGGGTACAAGTCTGAGACCAGACCAACAATGATAATGCTTGGAAAACAAAGTGACATACTCAAGCTTCTCTCCGTTCCATTTCAAAGTTAGAGTGGAATGCAAGAAGCAGAAGAGGTCCTGCTGTAACGGGTCTAGTGAAGGAGGGTGTCTGGGGCCCTTCCTAAGCAATAGGATTAGAGTGATCACTTCTTGCTCTTTTCTAATGAAGTCCAGACTTTGAGAGATGGCATTTTCAGTCTCATTCCCTTGGACCCCTGCCTTCCCTTGGCTGTGGCAGTTCTGAGTGGCAGCAGTCATCTCTGAGCCTCATTCTAAGACCCTGGACCAAGCCCTCAGGATGACTAGCCCTGAGGATGAGCCTCAGAAAGCTTCTGCAGAGCCCACAAGCAGCCTGGTCTTTCCAGTTCTGAGGAAGTTTGTGTGTGTCTGTGCGCGTATTTTCTTCCCCGTGGTTATCAAGTTGTGACATAATACTTGGCAAGGGTGTGGAGGAGGTGGTGAAAAGCACTGCCCTCCCTAGAAGCAACTCAACAGCTGACAAAGGTGGTGAAGAATTCTGCTTGATGAGTCTTTCTCCCACTAATCCCAGCTGGAAAGGCCTGCGCAGCTTATTTGTCATTGTTTGGTGATGCACAATTACACTCTCACCAGTAGCCGTAATAGCGTCTTCCTGAAATGTCTTAAGGGGCAGGTTCCAACGACTGACCCCATAGCAAAGCCTTTGCATTAAGTCACAGGAGCCTATTTGCTAAAGGACCTAGCCAGTTCAGGCTCCTCTGCAAACTCCAGAGCTTGAAGGATAGGATTTCAGGCAATCTTTTTTAGACCAAGCCAAAAGATAGCTCTGGGGACCTCAAAGGGGGCCGGAAGCTTTAGGCTTGAGCAGGAGCTTATCCAGGGTATGACTTGGTGAGGGGCGGCTGGGGTGACAAACCATTAGTCATGGTTGACCTGCTCTCCTCGTGGTGACAGTGGCTCCACCCCGAGGCATGTCCAGAGAAAGCTCTCTCCCAGCACAGCGCTGGTGGCATTGCCTATAGGGACGGTGGCCAGAAAGCTGGTTTTAAAACACAAAGGAACGATTCCCAGTAATCTTCAGGTTTTACCTAAGTGGAAAGCAAACGGTCATTTTTCAGGCTTCTGCAAGCTGACTATCCCAGTGATGCTGCTGGAG
Source organism: Madoqua kirkii (assembly GCA_006408675.1). Lineage (NCBI taxonomy): Eukaryota > Metazoa > Chordata > Mammalia > Artiodactyla > Bovidae > Madoqua > Madoqua kirkii. The sequence continues at coordinate 47,656 of SJYC01111300.1, read as the reverse complement.
GAGGCCGAGTCTGAGATCCTCTGTGGAATAACTGCGGACATATGCCCGGAGCCAAGCGCCTGACCTGGGAAGAAGGCAGCGATAGGAATGGGGAAGGGGCTGGGCTCTGATCCCATTCACACTGGCTTTTAAGACCTCCACCTGGTGTGGGGGCAACCTACAGCTAGCCATAAGGTCTAGTTAGTCCCGCTGCATACTCAGCTCTTCCAAACCCCCGAAAAGTCAGGAGTGAAGGCACTGGGGGCAGACCCAGGCTGAAAGACGCCCCCCTCAGGGGACGGCAGGGAAGCTGCCAGCTGGCCACAATGGCCTGCTTGCTGTCTGGTCAGGGAAAGTCACTGGACTGAGGAGAAGAAACCTCTGGAACGCCACAGCTGTGTGTTGGTCTTTCACAGACCAAGGAGTAGTGTCTTCCAGGCCCTTTCCTTGCATCAACACAACCAGCCTCACCTATGCAGTGAATGGGGCACCACCCTTCTGCTTACTCACCTTACCTCCCAGTGCCAAGTGCCCATTTTGTTTGTGCAGTTTTTGAGCCCCAGACCTAAGCTCTAGAGCCACAGATGAAAGGTGGTTCCTCACACTGGACTGACGACACCACCGTCTCTAGGAAGACACAGTGTAGCGTGGCTTCCCCTGAAGCCCAGCCTAGCAACATCTCATGGACTGCTTACTCTTGTGCCTCTTCTACTATAGGGAAAGGTTATGTGAATACTGTACATAGGTTATTATAAAAAAATACATTTGTTCTCTTTGAAGAAGAATGCACAAAGGCAGGGCCAGCCAGCGCTGGGTCCCAGACTCTGGGGCTGCAGCCAGCAGCCTCTGTGGGCCGAGGCCCGTCTTCATGAGTGGTGGCTGCTGATGAGTCCCCGGAGTTGCTTGGCCACGGTGTCAATCAATTTCTGCTTGTCTCGCTCATTTTTCCGAAACTGTGCAAACATGTTGTTCTTGCGGCTGGTGTCCTTCATCCTAAACAGAGAGGGGAAGAAAGACAGCAAAGTGTTTGAGGCGGCAATGGTGGCCAGTGTGTCTTAACGGCCACCCGGAGCCGAGAGAACATTTCCACTGTCAGGCCCACACGCACCTACTATTCAGAAAGCTGCCTGCTGGCACCTCCATACCTCCCAGCTTTATTCACCTCTAGAAGACAGTTGAGAGCCAGCTATGGGCAGCCCCCTTACTGTCCGTGCTCACCCTACCTACTTCCTTCCTTTCTGTGCCCCGGTATGAGCCTAGTATAGGTGCCTGGCACCTGCTGTAGCCCTGATGGACAACAGGATCTCAGAGAATGTCTAAGGACTTCTCATTACCCCATGAACCTACTAAAATCCTGCTGTGACCTTACAACTGGTATTTGAAAGGGAAAGCAGGACAATGCTCTTAATGAGCAATTTCAAAAGAACACAAGTAACTGAAAGGCACTATGCATTTCTAAACATTACTCTAGCTGGTAACTCTATCCTACTCCTAACAAAACCAAGGGCTTGATTGACCTCTTTTCTTTTGCCTCAGAATAGGGGCCCAGAGGCAGTGAAGTGGTTCAGAGGGCATGGTGCTGAGGAAAGCAGGTGCCAAAAGGCTGAGTTGTTCTCTCACTTGAAAAACCAGGGCTTTAGGCAAGAGAAGCCCCTGAGTTCTCAATGGCTGCGACACCTTCAGATCTTGACCTTTGGGAAGGTTTTTAACTGGCTCCTGCTAAAGCTCCCAAGATGGCATATTCCTAGAGCACAAACCACGGGCAGTTCTGGCCATCAGTTCCACAGATGGAGAGACCTAACTGGAAAGCACAGATGGAGAAAGGCAAGGCTAGGCCGAGGTCCAGAGGAAGCCCAAGCCTGACTTAGCCGTTGTACAGACCCCAGGAATCTTTCATTCCCCTGAAAGGCGCCCCAGCCCCTGGGATTTGTTGGTGATTGTCAACTTTGGCCCCAGTCTCTGTACACTTGATCTCCAGCTCACAGATAGCTCTAATGGTAGAGAAAGAAGGACACTTGCCCAGACTCATTTATCCCTGGGGTCGGCCTAGGTGGCTCCTCACTACCATCGCACAGAAGCTCAGCCAGCTCTCTGACTTCACAGCCCCCTGCATGGAGATGGGTGAGGAGAGGGGACAGAAGGGAGTCCAGGGAGTTGTAAACCACTCCCAGGAAGACTTTCCAGGGGCCTTTGGCTAATCCTGGACCACTTTTTCCTGTGGGGAGGCCCCATGCAGAGGGATGGACTAGAGAGGCCAGACAGTCAGAGAGTCCATAAGGACGTTTATATACATATGGTAGGGAGGTTCTGATGAGCATCCCAGATTGATGGCTCCGGCTGATGGTGACAGCCACAAACCAATTGAGACTTCTCTTTCTGATCTAAGCTTTAGGGCCTTGAGTCTAGAATTACTCATCAAGCATACTTAGACACTACATATAAGGTACAGCCACCCACATGTGGAAGTCTGTGCTTGAAAGGGAGGAAGAAGGAAAGATGACAGAGGTTTAGAGGTTTAGGTTGAAAAGAAAGCACAAAGGACCACAAGGCTATGATGATTACTGTATTTGGTCCCTCAAACAGTAACTGCACCATGATGTTTGTGGAACTGGCTTGACTTAGGATTATTTATCCCAGACAGCAACTCCTTTGCTGGATATTCTATAAATCTAAATAAAACCAACACTAAATAAAACAAAAAGAATAATAAAGGAAGAAAAGCACTTCTGACCTTTATAGGACATTTAATTTAACATTCTATGTGGTCATTCGTTTCATGGCTCCTCAAAGCAGCCCAAAGACAGAGATGGCTTTCAACTCCCTTTGGGGAGGTCCAGAAAGAAGGTAGGAGGAAACGGGAGAAGAGGGTAGTCTCTGGGCTCCAGAGGCCAGGATTTTTAGCCATTAAGGCCTGGAAGTGGGGATTACTTGAAGGAGAAACTCAGGTGCCCCAAGGGCTGATGGTGGCATCCTGGCGTGTACCCTGCAATGCTCGAAAACCAAAGGAGAGCCCCCAACCCCTATCACATTCTGTGAGCCCAGGATCTGGGTCTTTTTGGCCCTGGACACCTCTCAAAGACGCAGGAGCCTCTTCTCTTTCCTGAAAGTCCTCATCATGTCCTTGTGTCTTTCCACGTATCATCCTGCTAAGAAGTGTCAGGCTGGAAAGGAGAGAGTATTGAGCTCTGGTGGTAGTAAGCAGGAGAGGGTCAAGTCAAGAGACTAATTCCTATGAGACTGGGAAATGTGGATTTTAGTGATCTGGGTGGCCTCTGGCTCTACTGTGTTTGGAAGGGGGCTTTTAAATCCTGCTGATCACTCAGGGTAAGTACATAGCACTATCACTGGCTAGGCCTCCAGAATGCTACTGAGAGGCTGATTATTTTAGCCTATTGTTGATCCACAGGAAGTAGATAAGCCAGTACTTTCTGGATCTGAGATTCTCAGGAACAGAGAAGTAAGAACTGTTGAGAGAGGCAACTGGCCGAAGGGAATCCCAGAGCCCATCTGAACAGGACACCCGAGCAGCAACGCAAAAGCCAGTAGGGTGCTGAGAACGTGGGTGAGGCCCTGCCTCTAAGAAAGAGTCTTCTGTGGGAGATCCTGAAGCCAGGGCCTCGCCACTGGGAGGGCGGGAAGATGCTGAGGAGGCTCCCTGTGTCAGGGCTAGACTTCAGGCCCTGGACTAGCAAGAGTATTGAGTGTGCCAGGAAGGTGGGCGGGAGCAACCTTTTACCTGGCACCGATGGGGGAAAATCCCCGTCACCACTCCCAGCCCCAAAGGAACTGGTAAGCCAAGGGTCACTTCAAGGACCAAGGAGAGGGGAGGCAGCCAGCCAGCTGGCACCAGGCTGGTTTAGCATATTAGTGTGTCAGGGTGGGGACAGCTCACAGGCAGGGAGTTTAGTGTAGCCATTAGGTCAATGAGGAAACCAGAAGGACTTGCCTCAAAGTAGTGGAAAAGGCCCAAGTGAATAATATACTTACTCTCTAGATATCCTAGGGAAGAAGGTCATTGGGAGAGAGAATCACGGGAAACAGAGTTAAAATGGAAACATGAGTCTGTCTTGATCTGGAAAAAGTCAATTCTGGGCTCTTGTGGCTTGGCTCCAGACACACACCTCTGCCTCCTGCTTCCACCCGCTCTCCACCTCCTCCCTTTCTCTCCCCTATTAGAGCCTTCAGCAGGAAGGCACCCCTCAGCCTCTCCTGCTGCTTAAGGCTTCTCTCTGGCTGCCTGGACTCAGATCCTCGCCTTCTTAGGAGCCGAGACCTGCCTGACTGGCTATATATGGAGACTTGCTACACTGTCTAGATGCAGGGCACTCTTCTAAGAAGCTTCTAAGAAGCCAAGGGCTTTATTTAGTTTGATGACAAGAAAAAGCTTCATTTTTACACAGGTCTTTGTCTCTCATCTGCCAGCTCTCAACTAGGTGAGCTAAAGCCAGACCCAGGCTACAGCGCAGCACAGATTCCAGCATCTGGGTGACATACTGGTTAGTGAGATGTTCTGGAGCTGGCTAACTCAACCTCAGCGGTGGTGCCTCTGCTTCAGAGATGCCAAAGTCCCATGGCAGCTACTTTGCAGGCTGGTGACTGCTTAAGGCAAGAGTTAGACACTTCCAATGCAGCTTTCTTGGGCTACTCAGCATAAGAAAGCTCAGTCTGACGGAGACAAGGTTTGGTAAGGCAGCTGAAATAATTTCAGGAGCTTCTTTGCCAAGAACCAGAGAAGCCATCTGTTCTGTGGGGATGCTCTCCATCCATCATCACACCCCAGATGGCTGGGGCTGGCTCACTCTGTTCACCAGGCTGACCTGAGTCCCAAGCTAAAGCATCTTCCTTTCTCCTCCTGTCATCTCTAGGTAAGCTCTGAGGTAATGTCACAGTTCCTCTGACACACACTTTCCCTAGCTTGCTGGGGCTCAGGGATTAAGAGGCCCAAAAGGAAGACTGAACTGCCAAATCCAGTGATAGAAACTGCTGAGAACACCTGTGGCAGCTTTAAGAGTGGGGGCTCATTGCCATCTTTTCAAGGTAGTGGCAAAGAGAAAATTATCATCTGTCTCAATCTCCCCTCTCCATTACCCCATCCCTCAAAACAGCCCATGGGATGGCTACTCACTTCTCAAGCAGGGTCAGAGCTGTCACAGGGTTCACCCGGAGGTACTTGCAGGTGGGCTGACCATAGTCAGCAAGGTAGGTTGACCAATCCCACTGGATGAAGAGATCCAAAAGCTGTAAAATATCCAAAGCCCCACTCCAGTAATTAATGAGACAGATAAGACAAATCAGGGTCTCAAAAACTCCTAGCACCCTTCACTACCCACTAGATTTGAAAGACAAAATTAAAATTGTAATACGAGAAAGAGTATGATTCTTCCCTGATAGCTCAGATGGCAAAGAATCCACCTGCAATGCAGGAGACCTGGGTTCTATCCCTGGGTTGGGAAGAGCACCTAGAGAAGGGGATGGTGACCCCCTCCATATTCTTGCCTGGAGACTCCGTGGACAGAGGAGCCTGGCGGGCTGCAGCCCATGGGCTCGCAAAGAGCTGGACATGACTGAGCGACTAACACACACATGAGAAAGAATGGCTACAGTAACAAAACTAAGATAAACGGGTAATCACTGTAAGGTAGAGTCATTTCTGCCGGAAGCACTGCATTGCTGATGCTGGCAGAGAGCTCTCAGAGGCAGGCCTGGTAAGAAACTGGCACTGGACTGAATCAAAACACCAGACTATCATAATAATCACTCATTCACTTAATAAATACTTACGAAATGTCTTCCATATGTAAGTACCATTCTAGGAGCTCAGAATTCAACCATGAACAAATAAAGGTGGGTGTGTCCAGTGCCCCATATGCAACTAGATGAGCTTTCGGGTTAAAAAGTCTGGGTTCAAGTATGCATTTCATGGCTTGCTGTGTTGATTTTGCTAAGTTACTCAGTTGATACAGTACATGCCAAAAACAAACAGGATACACAGACAGCACAGACACCCACTGAACCAAGACGTAAATGGACCATATAATATTTACATGAGGCGATATACAACACCTATGTGGACCCTGGCTGAACGGATAAAAATCTGCTAACTAACTACATTTCGTCAAAGGCTTTCCTGCTCAGCCAGCTTTAGCCTCAGGTATCAGTCTAACAAATATTTAAAACTCATAACTAAATAAACCTAAAAAAGAAAAAAATCAGTGCCTTTCAAAGGTAGGGTAGAAGGGATGAAAGGGAAGCTGTTAGCCCCCTTGTATAAACCTCTGAGGGGTCACTGCCCCAGACTCACATCATTACATAGAGGGGTGTTCAAGCAGTCATTACATATAAGTGCTTCTGGACTCAGAGCATTTCCCTACTTCTCCCTTTCTAAGAGATAACAGTTGATGAAGATAAGTAGACGACAATCTCTCTGTGCAGAACTAAGGCAGAGAGGACAAAAATCAAATTCAATGCCAGAGTCTGGGCTCTTAGGCATACCTTCCTCCTCTGTCTTCCCCACTGTGCAGCTGGGCACACAGGCAGTGTGGGCCCAGTCTCCTCTCCTACCCATTCTCTTAGAATAGATGTTAAGAACTTCCTCAGGATAGAAATTGGCTGAAGTCCCAAAACTAAAACAGAGAAAAGCCCCTACATCCTCAGCCAAGAAAGGGATACTAAATATGAGAGGAGACGGGGAGAGACACAGACATGTTGCTTGGCCTGGGTCAGCAAGGCCCCCAACGGCCCTCTCAGGCCCCTTTTAGGTCGTGCTTATTTTAGTTGGCAAGTAAAAGGGCTTCTGCCACTTCCCTTCACTGCCGCAAGGCCTCACAGAGCTCTCCTTTAGAAGAAAAATTTCCCTGACTTCCTAGCCTAATCTTGGTATTTCCAGCCTAAAGACTGCTCGAGACAGTTCCTCCTAGGGAATATGATAGACACTTGGAGTGTCTCTTGTTCTAAAGGTCTTCTACAAGTAAGATTATGCTTTTCCTCAAACCCCAAGGAAAGAAATGATGGAAAAAGATAGCATTTTATTAATTAGGTTTTTTTTCCTCTTAGAAAACTAAACAAAAAATTTTGGGAGCTTTTTGCTGTTTGAATGCTAGGGACCTAACAAAAGAAACCTGAAAGAATAACAAATAAGTTTAATTGGAAAAGTTTGAAAACCTGATTTCTTAAAGCTATTTTAGATATTATTTCTCAGATGTGGGCATATATATATATATATATACACATTTAATAAAACTAATTTCATTTTGTTTTCTACTAATAGAATCTTAATTTCAGGGATGGAATTGATGGTATCAGCATTTTCTGACTTACTGCAAAGAACACCATGTCTTTCTGGATGATGAAACCTGGGTAAATCACCACTAGGGCATGGAGGGCAGTTCATAACTTAGTTCCAAGATTTTCTATTTTTAAATTCTTGCCAAAGTCTCTCAATGCCAGTACTGAGCCTACGACCTCTGGGATGACAAGCTAGCTAGTTTATCCCATGCTGGGCCTGGAAGCCACACAACTCTACTAAGCTCAACCAGTATGAGCCGGCAGCTCACACTCTGGGTCTATGCTGCTTTCCACAAGCCTCTTCCGTGGGCTGTACCTAGATCTGATGGTCTCCTCTGAGACAGACGGACATAGACTAGAGTCTGGGTAAGACTTAGCTAAGTTAACCTGCTCTGGGGTGCAGCTCTACTGGATTCTTTAGATCAGTGTTGGAGTAAGAATAGGAAAATGAGTAGGCCTCTTTATCACGGCACTTCTATCTCCAGACTATGATATTCCGAGGTGAATTAGGCCTCTCAGCCTAGTTCTCTGCATGAGACTACCTTGTAAGATCGCAATAAAGTCTCTCCTGAGGATGCTGAACATTCTGTCATCACTGAACATGTGTCATCATGATCACAGTTTCATTTTTTATTTCTGTAAGTTTTCATTTTGGAAATAATTTCAATCTATCAGAAAGTTCTAAGAATAGGCATAGTATAAGGAGCACTACTGGAGAAGGCAATGGCACCCCACTCCAGTACTCTTGCCTGGAAACTCCCATGGACGGAGGAGCCTGGTGGGCTGCAGTCCATGGGGTCGCTGAGTCGGACACGACTGAGTGACTTCCCTTTCACTTTTCACTTTCATGCATTGGAGAAGGCAATGGCAACCCACTCCAGTGTTCTTGCCTGGAGAATCCCAGGGATGGCGGAGCCCAATGGGCTGCCGTCTGTGGGGTCACACAGAGTCGGACACGACTGAAGCAACTTAGCAGCAGCAGCAGCAGCAGCAGCAGCAGCAGCAAGGAGCACTATATCCCCTCCTCCCAGACCCATGCATCACCAGCATTTCACCCAGCAGGCTCCATCGTTTGTGTTCTTTCTTTTTTTTGCACATATACAGTATTTCTCCTTGGAGTCTCTTGAGAGTAATTACACACATCATGGACCTTTATCCCCAAATATTTCAGCATTCTTCTCAAATATAATCATAGTATGGTTTTTAACTTTAATAAATTTAATTTTGATACAGTTCATATTCTAATTTTATACATTGTCCCAATAATGTCCTGTATAGCTTCTTTGTTCAGGATCAGGTATTACAATACATTTAGCTAGCTATTGAGTCTCCTTTAGTCTGGACTATTTCCACAGCCTTTCTTATATGATATTGACATTTCTGAATAATATCAACTCTTCAAAAGTTCCCTGCCTCCTTTTTCATCCTACGTTTTGACTTTCCTAACTCTTCCCCATAATAAGATATAAGATACGCATATCTGGCCAGAATCCTACATGTGATGCTGTGTCCTCCTCAGGGCATCAAATCTGGAGGTGCAAATGTTCATGTGTCTCTCAACGGTGACATTAATTTTGATCAACCAGTCCAGATAAGATGTCGTCTGATTTCTCCACTGTCTAGGTATTATTTTTTCTTTTCTAATGAGCAAGCAATTTAGGAGATCATGCAAACATTATGTTCCTGATTAAAATTTTCTATTTAGATTTAGCATCTATTGAAGATGCTTCTCCGATTTAGTCTTCACTACGATACTTTCAAACTGATTCCATCCTTCCCTCCAAGTTTATCAGCTGTCACTCAGCATTTGACCATAAGCAAGGGTTCGCTTCTGCTCCACTATTAATTCGTCTGTTTTATTACTGGTATGGATTTGTGGGTTTCCACTGTTTGATAGTTTATATTCATTACTATACCTAATTACTTTGGTTCTCAAGTTGTCCCAGGTTTAGCAGTGGGAGACCCTTCTAGCTAGAGCCTGTGCTCTTGTGACACGCCCCATGATTTTTTTCAGGACTTCCTTACTTTCTGGCATATTAACGTGTTGCAGGTTCATTTTATATCGACCGTGCTCAGTTCTGAACTCAGCCCTGGTTTCTTTTAGTGGGGATGTTATTAGAGATCAAGATTTGTGTGCTAGGTGAGCTCATTGCTACTGCGGGACAATCTATGGGGTATTAAGCCCTCTTAGCAGACACAGCTAGGAAATATATGTATATAAATATATCCACACATACACATACATATGTGTACATATGCACACATACACACATATTTTAGAAATCATGAATTTATACCAATACCTCCAATTCTAATCATTCTCGGAGAGTTCTTTCTTGCCTTCCTCTATTTCACATATCCACAGTGAGAATTCTCAACAGCATCATGTCACATACTAATTTGTTCAATAGTATATCTAAAATTGTCTCAGAACTGTTTGCATAAGCCACTGCAAAATAAACCTGCTGAAAATAAGGCCGAGATTTGTCTGCGGTTCTCCCTCCAGCCTACGACTGAGCGGGTGCACCCAAAGCCTGTGCTCATAAGCCACTGGGATTAGTTTTTTTTTAAATTCTCCCTTCAGTTTGGTTATGGTATTCATCTGAATAAAACCAGGTTCATTTGTTTCCATTTACGCTCTTCCCTCCCATCCTTTGTAATTCATTTTTTTACATATGTAGGACACTGACATGCTTCCAAAAGTCAAACTACACAAAAAAGTTAACTCAGAAAAAGTGTCAGTCTTCCCTTCTTGTATCCCCTTTACCTCAATTTCTACCTTGCCTTCAGTTCAGTTCAGTTCAGTTCAGTCGCTCAGTCGTGTCCGACTCTTTGCGACCCCATGAATCTCAGCACGCCAGGCCTCCCTGTCCATCGCCAACTCCCAGAGTTCACTCAGACTCACAGCGCCCAACTCCATTGTTTGTGAATTTGCCCTTACTATGTTTCTATTTGTAAAGATAAACAGATACACGTTTGCTTCCTTATTTCCTCTTCTTCCTTTCACAGAAAGTAGAATACTATGTATGCACTTTATGATATTTTATTTCTTCACATTTATAAGCAGGAGGGGGATGGAGAAGAGGAAAAAAGAGGAGTGTCAAAGGCAGGAGACTGAACTATTCTTCAAACTTTATTGAATATCAATTTGTAATTTTTTTACCATATCCTCATGCTACAAGTGTAATTATTAATGTAAGATTTTTGCATTGATTCATATTTTGGTATTAAAAAATTTAAAGTAACATTTTACACCACTATCATAAATGGGAAACCATTCTAACTTGTCATAAGTAGAAGATAACTCAAATATCAGTGCAACAATGAGATTCTCGCTTTACTATCACAAAGACTATAAAGGGATAGCGTTTTTTCAATAATGATTTCATGTTTAATGTGCATCTTGGTACTATCTAAGCCTGTACTCAGTTTAGAAATGCAAAGTACATCATGCAAAATGTGGGGGTGGATGAATCACAAGCTGGAATCAAGATTGTTGGGAGAAATAACAACCTCAGACATGCAGATGATACCACTCTAAAGGCAGAAAGAAAGGAGGAACTAAAGAGCTTCTTAATGAGAGTGAAGGAGAAGAGTGAAAAAGTTGGCTTAAAACTCAATATTAAAAAAAAAGAATATTGCAGAAAAAAAGAATATCATGGCATCAGGTCCCATCCCTTTATGGCAAATAGATGGGAAACAAGTGGAAACAGTGACAGACTTTATTCTCTTGGACTCCAGAATCACTGTGGATGGTGACTGCAGCCATGAAATTAAGACACTTGCTCCCTGGAAGAAAAGCTATGACAATGCTAGACAGTGTATTAAAACGCAGAGATATTACTTTGCCAACAAATGTCCATCTAGTCAAAGCTACGGTTTTTCCAGTAGTCATGTATGGATGTAAGAGTTGGACCATAAAGAAGACTGAGCACCAAAGAATTGATCCTTTCATATTGTGGTGCTGGAAAGGACTCTTGAGAGTCCCAGGGACTGCAAGGAGATCAAACCAGTCTATCACAAAGGATATCAACCCTGAATAATCATTGGAAGGACTGATGCTGAAGCTCCAATACTTTGGCCACCCGAGGATGCAAAGAGCCGACTCACTGGAAAGATCCTGATGCTGGGGAAGATTGAGGGCAGGAGGAGAATGGGGAGACTGAAAATAAGATGGTTGGGTAACATCATGACTCAATGGACATGAGTTTGGGCAAACTCTGGAAGACAGTGAAGGATAGAGAAGCCTGGCGCGTTGCAGTTTATGGGGTTATAAAGAGTCAGACATGACTGACTGAAGCAATAACTCCAGTGCCACTTCAGATGGCCTTCCATCAGTCCACTATTCCATCCAACCTGTGAGAGTGAAAGCAGCTCACTTGTGTCCGATTCTTTGCGACACCATGGACTATACACGGAATTCTCTAGCCATTCCTTTCTCCAGGGGACCTTCCCAACCTAGGGAGCGAACCCAGGGAAGCCCAAGAATACTGGAGTGGGTAGCCCTTCTCTTCTCCCGTAGATCTTCCTGACCCAGGAATCGAGCCGGGGTCTCCTGCATTGCAGGCAGATTCTTTACCAACTGAGCTATGTGGGAAGCCCTCCATTCACCCTCTGTTCTGGTATTAGTTTGTGGCTTTAGCCAAGAGTTGAGTGATGACTGTGTGCCTGCACCAGTGTTAAGTGGTGTATGGCCACAAGGAAGCACCTGTAACAGATGTTTTCAGCAAGAATTAGTCTCATTATGAGAGAAGATCAGAGCACACACGGGCCCTGTGTCCTGGGATGGTCAGGAGGGTCCACAGCCAAAGGTCTGGTTTGGTTGGTAAGACTTGGGAGGCTAGACGGGCTGGGGCAACAGGCTAACACAACCACAAGAATAGTTCACTTCTCTCATCCCCAGGAACCCTCACTAGAGAGTGGGCCTCCACGTAATCGACTTTTGATGAATTCTTACTTCTGTGTCAGAACACTGTTAAAATTCTTGATTTTCCATGTGATGACTTCTCTTTGAATTTACAGAACCATGTTGTGGGCCTGCACCATGTTCATTCTATTTATTTCTTAAGAGTTGCATAAAAATTATAACTTTCTTAAGTTTAAAAAGTTCAAGTGAATGGCTTCTTCTAATATTTACTCATAGGATTTGAAGCATAAATAATAAAGAATATCTGCTTGTCTTGGATTGTCTTAATGAAGATATAAGCCACTGAACATAGCAAATGTTTTTAGAAGCATCTAATATGTGGAAGGACAGGGATGGGCTTTACAAGTGATATTAAGATATGTGGTTTCCCCCCGACATAGGAGAAAAAAAAGGAAAACACAAATAACCATAATCCAAATGATTTTAATGCTATTAAGTAATATATTCCTCTTCTTTTTGAACTATCACATGAACATTTTAAAAGGTTTTTCACTTATAACAAAATTTAAACAGCATATATAAACTGTGGTTCAGAATGCACATGCACACACACACACACACACATACACACACACACACACACACACACACACACACACTGGGTTTAAATTTACTTTGATTATCAGATAACATTTGAGGTGATAAGAATCACATAAGCAAAAACAAATGTGTTATGATTATATCTCTGTTATTGAGTCAGATACAGAAATTTGCCTGCATTTTATTATTATCATCAGTCACAGATTTTGTTTTTTTTTAAAATTTGTTTTGAAATAATTTTAGACCTACATACAAGTTGCAAAAATAGTTTAGACAGTTTCTGTAATGTCCAGGTTTACCCAGCTTCTCTAATGTCCACATATTATATTACAATGATCAGAACCAAGAAATCAACATTGGTACAATACTATTAAACTATTTCATTCTATTTTCACCAGATTTTCCACTAACGTCCCTTTTCTGATCCAATTCAGTATCTCACTGCATTTAATCATCATGTCTCCTACAACTCTTCAGTATATTTTCTCATTTTTATCTTTGAAGACCTTGACACTTATACTTATTCATTTTTCAGAAGGATCCTTAATTTGAGTCTACCCAAAAGTGAAAGAGGAGAGTGAAAAAGTTGGCTTAAAGCTCAACATTCAGAAAACAAAGACCATGGCATCTGGTCATGGGAAATAGATGGGGAAACAGTAGAAACAGTGGCTGACCTTATTTTGGGAGCCTCCAAAATCACTGCAGATGGTGACTGCAGCCATGAAATTAAAAGACGCTTATTCCTTGGAAGGAAAGTTATGACCAACCTAGATAGCATGTTGGAAAGCAGAGACATTACTTTGCCAACAAAGGTCTGTCTAGTCAAGGCTATGGTTTTTCCAGTGGTCATGTATAGATGTGAGAGTTGGACTGTGAAGAAGGCTGAGTGCTGAAGAATTGATGCTTTCAAACTGTGGTGTTGGAGAAGACTCTTGAGAGTCCCTTGGACTGCAAGGAGATCCAACCAGTCCATTCTAAAGGAGATCAGCCCTGGGGTTTCTTTGGAAGGACTGATGCTAAAGCTGAAACTCCAAGACTGCAGCCATGAAATTAAAAGACGCTTATTCCTTGGAAGGAAAGTTATGACCAACCTAGATAGCATGTTGGAAAGCAGAGACATTACTTTGCCAACAAAGGTCTGTCTAGTCAAGGCTATGGTTTTTCCAGTGGTCATGTATAGATGTGAGAGTTGGACTGTGAAGAAGGCTGAGTGCTGAAGAATTGATGCTTTCAAACTGTGGTGTTGGAGAAGACTCTTGAGAGTCCCTTGGACTGCAAGGAGATCCAACCAGTCCATTCTAAAGGAGATCAGCCCTGGGGTTTCTTTGGAAGGACTGATGCTAAAGCTGAAACTCCAATACTTTGGCCACCTCATGGGAAGAGTTGACTCATTGGAAAAGACTCTGATGCTGGGAGGCATTGGGGGCAGGAGGAGAAGGTGATGACAGAGGATGAGATGGCTGGATGGCATCACTGACTTGATGGACATGAGTTTGGGTGAACTCCGGGAGTTGGTGATGGACAGGGAGGCCTGGTGTGCTGCGATTCATGGGGTCGCAAAGAGTTGGACACGACTGAGCTACTGAACTGAACTGAACTGAATATTTGCTTAGACTTCCCTGGTAGCTCAGAGGGTAAAGCGTCTGCCTGCAATGCGGGAGATCCAGGTTCAACCCCTGGGTCGGGAAGATCTCCTCAAGAAGGAAATGGCAATCCACTCCAGTATTCTTGCTTGGAAAATCCCATGGGGCAGCGAAGAGCTGGACACGACTGAGCGACTTGACTCACTCAATATTTGCTTATGGTTAGACTGAGGCAGTAGGTTTCAATGAGGGGAGATCTTGCCTCACATGGAACACCTGGAAATATGCCTGGAGACATTTTTGGTTTTAACAAGGCTGGTGGTGGTAGTGGAGGTGATGTTCCTGGTACTGAGTGAGCCAGGAATGCTAGTAAACATTCTACAGTGCTCAGAACAGCCCCTATAGCACAGAATTACCAATCTCAAACGGCAGCAGTGTCAAGGTTAAGAAATTCTGGATTGAGGTTATGCATTTTTTGTTTTGCAAAAATACTACAGAAGTGATACTGTCCCCTTCTTAGTGCATCAAATCAGGTGTACATGATATCCACATATTTCACTATTGGTGATATTAACCAATAATGATCATTTGATCACTTAGTTTAAGTGGTTAAGTTTCTCTATTACAAAATTATTATTTTACCTTTGTAATTAATTTTTTTTTGTGGTAGATATACTTTGATACTAAGAAAATATCCTGTTTCTCCTCAAACTTTTGTCCACTAATGTTAACATCCATTCGTGGATCTTGTCTAAAACAACATTTATTATTAATAATTTTAAATTAATAATGCTAATATACATATACAGTTATTAAATGAAATCCTCCTGTGAGGAAAAGTGTTATCCCTTCTCCTCCGTTTATTTGTCCATTTATTTATATCAGTATGACCTCAGAGGTATTTATTTTGTGGATTATTACAATCATCTTTCATGCTGTTGTTCAAACTGTTCCAGCTTTGGTCATCAGGCATGCCCGCAGACTGGCTTTCCCATGTATTTTCCATCTGTCTGTCCTTTCTTGAACAATTCCTTACTTGCTGGTGCTATAAGATGTGCCAAGCTCATCTTGAACATTCCCTGGCCCTGCTTTGGAACTAGTCACTTCTCCAAGGAGCTCTGGTTCCTTGTGCTGGACAATAGCTTTTAGAAACCAAGATCTGGGCCCTTGGCATGCTCATTCCTATTCCAGTGTTATTGTTTCTACGCTCTATCAATGGACAGAGCTTATGTATACTTATTAACACATCTATATTTATTTCTATATCTCTTTGTGAATATAGTTTAAAAATCATGAGTTCCTATTTTATGTCAGTTCATATTCCAGGCCAACACCACAGGCTTCAGTCTTCCTTTCCTTCTTTCCTTATCTATCACTTCTTTCTCTGACAATGAGAAACCTGGCTCTCACTATATGTTACCCACTGGTTTCATCCTGGTACAGTCTAAAGCAGTTTCAGAATTGCTAATCTATACCCATGTGAGAAAAACAAGTTTACTACCTGTAGTTCAGTACTTATATAGCTCTTTAAGTCATGTCTGACTCTTTGTGACCCCGTGAACTGCAGCAGGCCGGGCTTCTCTATCCATCACTATCTCCCTGAATTTGCTCACACTCATATCCATTGAGTCAGTGATGCCATCCAGCCATCTCAAAATTACTTAGGTTATTTGTTTTCTTCCTCACTCCTTTCAGTATGATCATGCTATTCTCTCACAATTTAGTTAAGATTTATTTTTCACTGCTTGTGTTTCATTTTGGACTCGCTCACATTCTGGTTGGTTTAAATCATTTATTTTGGTGAATGAATCAGAGCTATATGGAAAGTATACTCAGAAGTATCGTTTTCTCCTCATCCCAGCTAAGCGGCTCTATTCTCTGCATTTCTTACTACATCTTTGCTATTGACTCCTCACAGGTGACCAATATGGCTTCTGGTTTACCCTTCTTCTACTTCTTTTGTACAAATGAGAAGCTGCATGTGCATGTTCTTATATCCTCTTCCTTCTCACCAGAAGGGCAGCATGCTATATGCTCTTCTGCACTTCGGTTTTTTCACTTAACGGTACTCCTAGGACTCACACCAAAGATGCTAATTCCTTATTTATTATATTCTTGATTTATTCACATAAATACAGTTTTTATAAACAATATAAGCCATTTTCAAGGGATGGATCAGACATTATTTTGGGGGGCATTTTATCATTTAACTGGTGGAACAGGAGTATTGGATATTTTCAGAGTAGAACATACTGATAAATGTTACTGCTTCTTTAATCAAAAGCAAACTCAACCAATTATTAATGATGCTTTGACCCCTAACACAGAGTTATTTGTTTACGGTATTTATCAGAAAAATTAGTATAGTAGTTGATGTGACATCTTGTAAATTACAAAGGTTAATAAAAATTATAAATTATGTGATTATTGGTTATTATACAAAACTGTGTACAAGAAGGAAAGGATATGACAAGGAAAGATATCAGTTATACTAAACAAGCTATTAATTCTAGGAATATCTTTCTTTTTTCTTCTTCCATGAATTTTAGCTATATGACTTCTAACTAGGGCTTTGGCAATTCTAAACTTGACTCTAATACATTTTCATTGTTTCAGAACATGCTCATGGCTTTCTAGGACTCAAATTACAGTTCTGATTTCATGGGGTGAAGCAGGGTGGACAGAGGGGGTAGGACAAAGACCCAGAAAGGATGAGTAACTTGCTGAAAGTCACAAAGAAGAAAACTAGTAGACATGGCTTGATGACTTCTACTCCCCAAGATGCCACAGCTGTCTATTTTTAAAAATCTTCATTGATTCTGGGTAAGGCACTTGCCTAAGGCTAGATCAAAGTTCTGATCAGACTTTCATTTTTTGCAATGGTAGCTAGGAAAGACCAGCAAAATTCAAATGAGTCAAGGTACAAACTAGTTCAAAGCCAGACAGTGAGATAACTGGAGAGAGTTTAGATAGCATCACAATAGTAGAACAAATGCAAACTTCTAGGAAAGACTGTAGAAATGAGATATTAAGATAAGCATATCAACATACATACTTGTTCATGCATATCAACATACATACTTCTCCAACAGAACATGCAGAAGTGATTCCAATGGATGAGCTGTTCATGGGTAAAGGAGCATTACAGGTTAATATTCAAGCAAATGGTCCTGTGTTCTCAAAGGCAGAAAGGATCACCCTCCCACCCAACTCAGAAAGTAAAAATGAAAAGATTAGTGGAGAATGCCCTGCTTATTCCCACTGTTGTTATTTAGTGCCAAGTCATGTCCAGCTCTTTGTGACCCCATGGACTGCAGCACGCCAGGCTTCCCTGTCCTATCTCCCAAAGTTTGCTTACTACTAGACTAGTATTTGTTACTAAACCAGTTTATTTCATGCTTACTTTTGGTGAGGAAAATTGTTTTATATATTCTCATCTTCACTGCTAATTCTTGAGATATGAGTCTCATCTCCCACGTTGATGGGGAGCTTCACAAGGATGGAGGTATGTTTCCTCCTTCTGACTGCTCCACAACATGGACCAGCATAGGGCTAGAGTACCAGTAGGCAGTCAGTAAAAGCATGCTAAGTAGAATTAAAATAGGTAAAACTGACATTTTATAGGAACAATATTGGGGATGGTGGGACGGACTTATAATTTGTTTTTCAGAACAAATCTGGTCAAAGAGACCAAACCTAGGATCCTTCTGACCAGTACTAGAAAGAAGGTTGTCTGGGGAAGAAGGAAACATCAAACGGGAGCAATAAGAGGAGCTATGACAGATGAGTGGGCACGAAGGGGAAGATCCTGGGACTAGTGATGGGAACTCAGATGTCTGGCTTCAACGAGTTAACTGGGCTGGCTTCTGGCAGGCAGCATGGGGCCTCCCTCATGTTAGGGAGAGTTTGCTCTTAAAGATTCCATGGGCAGCAAAGGACCACAGGTACATAGAGAAGGTACAGGCAAACAGACACAAAGACACACTGACCAGAGCCACACCTCTTCTGCCCAGAAGCGATTTTGTTTACGTTTTCTATTGAAAAGGCACACTGAGTCCAGTAGAGAACTGTGCTCCCAAAGTATGTCCTTGAGGAAATTTGGTACATGAAGATCTGAACATGCACGTTATATATATTCCAGAAGAAACCCTCATGTTAAACAGGTTAGATGACAAAATGATTTCAAGTAACACACTCCTCTGGAACATACAGTCTAAATGACAAAATTCTAAATATGCTACCTCTTCAGAACGTGGCTACCATATAAAGTGCAGTCAGATGGTAAAGAATCTGCCTGTAATGTGGGAAACCCAGGTTTGATCCCTGGGTCAGGAAGATCTCCTGGAGAAGGAACCTACTCCAGTATTCTTGCCTGGAGAATCCCATGGACAGAGAAGTCTGGCAGGCTACCGTCTATAGGGTCGCAAAGAGTCAGACACAACTGAGCAACTAACACTTTCACTTTCATTTTTCAAACATATAGAACACTAAGCCAGGGTTTTGTTTTTTTTTGGGGGGAGGGGGTCCACTCTAACCTCTGATAGGATGAAACCAATCATATCACTATAAAGTATTTTGCACAAACATCCAATGCCCAGGTGCCTTTTAAAAAGCAGTTTAGCACAATAAAAGACCCTCAAGCTAGAGATCCCTCAACTGACAGTGTGACCCCAGGTAAGTCACCAAATCTGTTTTTCTCATTTGGATACGGAAACACAATAGCTCCTATCAATAGCTGAGGGCAGATGAAGAGAACAATTGTAGAAAGTCCACCAAAAAGCACAGACTTGACCAAGGACTCATTTGTGTTTATCGCCCAAGGTTCCCCCAACTCCTTGTCCTTGGTGCTGGGCCACTCTCACTCACAGACCACCCGTCTGCCTCCCATACTTCCTGACACAGAAATCTGGGCAAACACAGGAAAGGGAAAGCAGCAATTACTTTAACAAATACAAACTGAGTACCAACAAAGTATCAGGTACTTTTCTAGGCACATGAAAGGATGAAGCAGACACTTCTACTTCTGAGAAACTCAGTATAGTAAATAACAGATACAGAGTCATGTGAGCACTGTGAGATGTACTCTAACAGAGTGCAAAGAAAGTTCAGAAGAAGGGCATCTAAGCCTGAGCCAGGTAGGTGGAGACTGCCTTAGTGAATAAGCAGGACCAATGAAGCAAATGATAAATGGCCTCATATGCTAATAAGCTAAGGAGATTGAATTTTAGCCTGGAGCCTTCTCTACTTGTTTTCATCAAAGCTGCTATCTGCTTTCTTCTAGATCATGGGATGGAAAACTACAGCCACCACTTGTTTTTGCAAATAAAGTTTTATTGGAACACAGCCATGCTCATTGCTTAACATATTGTCTATGTTTATGTGCTATAATGGCTGAGTTAAGTAGTTGTGACAGAGACCATTACAGCCTAAAAAACCGAAAATATTCACCACCCAGTCCTTTACAGAGAAAATTTGTGTCTAGATTCAGGCCAGGGAGGACAGAGTGGACTGAAATTTTCTCAGGTGTAAAATGTCTGCTGCTGCTGCTGCTAAGTCGCTTCAGTCGTGTCCGACTCTGTTCGACCCCACAGATGGCAGCCCATCAGGCTCTGCCATCCCTGGGGTTCTCCAGGCAAGAACACTGGAGTGGGTTGCCATGGCCGTCTCCAATGCATGAAAGTGAAAAGTGAAAGTGAAGTCGCTCAGTCGTGTCCGACTCTTAGCGACCCCATGGACTGCAGCCCACTAGGCTCCTCCGTCCATGGGAGTTTCCAGGCAAGAGTACTGGAGTGGGATGCCATTGCCTTCTCTGGTAAAATGTCTAATAGCCACTAAACTGAAAAAAAGAAGGAAAGAAAATGGCTTCAGGGAGACAATTTTGATTATAACGTGAATGGCAAAAACTTCATTATCTTAACATCTGGCATCATAATTCTTTTAGGATAGAAAAATGTGTTTGGGGGAAATACCTTGCTTTGTGAGATACCCCAGGGCACCAAGACATGCAGCGGAGAAAGGGGACAGAATTTGTTGCTCTGGTTTCTGAGAGGCAGGAAGCTAATCTAAAGAGAGGAGACAAATAATGTGTGCGAGAAGGGCTAAGAAGGGAATTCCTATTGTTACTGTTTTTATGGCCCCAAACAACTTTGGAGATCTGGGATGGCTGATTAACTGACTTTTTCAAAGCTGTTTGCTGGGTAGTGTATGATATAAATCGCCCCTAAAACTCCATACCCTCAATCCCAATCTTAAGACAGTTCAGTAGATCTGTTCTTAATTGCTTGGGTGAATGACTTTTTTTTTTTTTTAAGGCTGAGTTTCACATCTAGAAAGCTGCATAGCTACACTGTGGGAAGGGGAACCCAGGAAACAAGAAGCCTGGAGGTATCTAGGGATCCACAGAAATCTGAAAGAGGTCTTTGGATTTTCCATAGGCTATGAAACTGGGGTAGGGAGAGGGTCCAAGTTTCTCCGGATCTCTATAGGTTAAAGGGATCTGGCTTAAACCTGAGTTTTGCAATAACTGCCACTCTATAGGCTGGCACTGGAGCCTCCCAGAAACTTCTGCCTTCCTCCTCTTTCTCCCCTGATGAGTGCAGCAGGCAAGGGGCAAACAGTGGCTATGCAGTTCCCTGTTTTCCCTCCAGCCCAGCTGCCAGGTGGATGGAAGTTTCACTCAGCTCTTTATCAGAAACCCATTACACGTCGGCAGCTTTGCCTGGAAGGGAACGTCACTCTGGGAAATATTTATTTGCCTCATAAATATGGGTTTATAGGTTTGCTATCTAAACTTTTCACCTCTGAGACTACCCTGGTAAAGAGAAAAGGAAAGACAGGGAGGCTTGCGGCTCTCCCATTGTCATCAATTGATGTCTGAGGGAAGATTCCCAAAATTCAAAAAATTTTAACACTAAGCATTCCTTTGTGTCAGAGAATGTACTGTAAGGCCATTTCTCATTCATGGGTTTATAGGTTTGCTATCTAAACTTTTCACCTCTGAGACTACCCTGGTAAAGAGAAAAGGAAAGACAGGGAGGCTTGCGGCTCTCCCATTGTCATCAATTGATGTCTGAGGGAAGATTCCCAAAATTCAAAAAATTTTAACACTAAGCATTCCTTTGTGTCAGAGAATGTACTGTAAGGCCATTTCTCATTCATGACAGCATCTATCCTGCTGCAGGGTGGTAATAACCATAGTGTACATACATGTTCAAGGGGAAGATGGGAGACTGCCCTGGGCTGAGCTGCCTGTTCCTTGTTGGGATGGGGAAGGGGAGAGGCAGGCAGGTGTTGGTTTGGATGGACTGCTGCCATAGATGTGGTAGAAGGAGGTGGGAGCCATGGGCCAGTTCCTTTTCAGCATATTGTGATCTGTTAAAGTTTGCTAGGTAGGCGGATTGGGCACTATTCTGTTGAGTTTCTAACTAAACTACTCTTCTTCCCTCTCTGGTCAAAATACATAAGTGGTTTAAAAATATCCCTGTAAAGACACCATGAATTGAAGATAATATTAACCATAAAGTGTAAGCAGCATCAAGAAAATGGCAGAGCATACAAGTCTGCAGATCATGTGCAAGTTCTTTATCATCCACACTATAAAGTAAAAACAATGATGACTATTCAGCTTTGATAAAGCAGTTTGCCAAACCTGAAATTATAAAAAGGCTATTTAAAACATGATTCATATTCACTATTGTGAACAATGAACTTAACTTAGCCTAAGTACATATTGTGCCTTGAAATATTAATGATAATAACATGAGTATATACACGCACATGGGGATACACATAGACTTTCAAAGGTAATATAATTTCTGTTTTTTAAACTGAGGTGGGGAGAAGGGTGTGTGTGGGACTATTTTTTTGTAGCCATTCAGTATCTAATTACAGTTTGTTAATAAATTATTATACATATATTTGGGGTGAGTCCTCAAGATGTCTTTTCAACAGTAGTGCCCAATCAAAAAAGTTTGGAGATACTGGTTAGATAACCTGCAGGAAAAACTATCAAAATTCATAATGAAAATGGTGTGGGTTCTCTTTTGTAAGTGGATAAATTAGAAACATTAGTTATAGAACACTATTTCTTGTCTTATATGAGTCATTACAAATTACAGTCCAGGAACTTCCTGACTGGCATAAGAAAAAATATCTGACATCAAAAGGGTAGTTAAGCAGGAAGCATCCTTATAACCTGGATCAGTTTAGAATAAGCTAGAATCTCAGTGGTCTGGGAAATATGCATGGGTCTGGACAAAAGGTTCAGCACTAGAAGGCTAGCTTCTGAAGGCCCTTAGCCCGGAAAGGCATGCATTTAAAATCTATTTTGTTCTGTGTGTGAGGCTTTAGAGATCAAGGAAACTGCAACTCAGATTCCACTGCCAAATTTTAGAGCTGATCAATAGATCAATTAAAGAAGTATTGGATGATAAATGGTTTTCAACCACCACTCCAAACCCCCAAAGGGTTCTCTGCTTCCTAAAGACTGTGTGAAGTAAACACTAGTTCCTAGGAAGGCTAGAGACTCAGCCCCATGGGGTTGGGGTATTTGCTAGTTCTTTTTCATTAAATTTCTTTCCTTCCTTTCAATCCTATTTTCCTAATTATATTTTATGTATCATTCTAATGAACCACCTCAAGGTCACTTTGGAAATAGGTGGAATTAAACAAATTTGATAAAAAGTGCTGTGAAGCATGTCACGTGTCCTTGGGGGCCAAATGAAGGCATTCAGGACAAGGAACGATGGGAGAGGCCCAAATGATTTTAAGTTTCAGTCTTTCAAAAGGATAGGCACAGTTTAGATCAAATGCAGAAGAGGACAGAGGGACTTTCAGACAGAAAGATTAGTGGAAGTCAAAGTGCAGAAAGGCGAGTAGCTAAGATGTGTTCAAGGGAAGAATGAACTAGACATTTCTTGAACACTTACTATGCGATAGATTCCTCTGGGCCAGGTAACTTACTCATTTATTTTGTTTAATTTCTAGGAAAATCAATCAGGGCCCAGCATCACAGCCCTGGATCTGCCAATAGCAGATAGTCCTACTACTAAGTAGGATTCCTCTAAAAATCACACTTTCTGATGACCAGCAACATTAATGTCCCTTCTAGCTCTAAGATTCTAAACCCAGAGAATTCCTTATTGAGAAGTAAACAACTATAGGACACAGAGAGTAATTCTCATCACTTAGCCTGCTAAAATGGCAAGCTGTGAGGAACTGCAGAGAAGATGACCATTTGTTTGTCTTGCAGAGGAGGAAACAGGTCAAGAAAGGTTTCATGATCACAGGCAAAGCTTCCGTGAATGCAGGCAAGATTAGAACATAAGCCCTTGATTTCTAGTTTATTTTTCTTTCAGTTATGTGGTACAATTTAACCAGCTGGTGAAGAACCAAAATCTATGAGAACAAATGCCTACATCAGGTGAATGAGAAGGAGAGAGGTTTTGTTTTTATTTTTTAATTAAAAAATAAAGTAAAAAAGAATATATAAAGTCCATCTTAGCCCTAGTGAACAAACGTTAACAATTTGTCCAATTTAGTTTAGATCCTCTCTTTGTTTTCAAGAAATAAAACATAAGTAAAGGTGAAATCCCCCTCCTTTATGCCTTCTTGGAGGAGACTACCATCATGATTTAATTATGTAATCTAGACTTTTTTTTTAGAAAAGAGCTTCCCAGGTGGCACTAGCTGTAAGAACCCTCCTGCCAATGTAGGAGACGTAAGAGATGTGGGTTCTATCAGTGGATGCAAAACACCCCCTGGAGGAGGGCCTGGCAACCTACTTCGGTATTCTCCCATGGACAGAGGAGCCTGGCAGGCTATAGTTCATAAGGTCACAAAGAGTCGGACACAGCTAAAGAGACAAAGCATACATACAGTGTAAGCTTTTACACTTTTACTACTTCTGCTTCACTGACTATGCTACAGTCTTTGACTGTGTGGATCACAACAAACTGTGGAAAATTCTTAAAGAGCTGGGAATACCAGACCACCTGACCTGCCTCTTGAGAAACCTGTATATAGGTCAAGAAGCAACAGTTAGAGCTGGACATGGAACAGCAGACTGGTTCAAAATTGGGAAAGGAATACATCAAGGCTGTATATTGTTACCCTGCTTATTTAACTTATATACAGAGTACATCATGCAAAATGCTGGGCTGGATGAATCACAACCTGGAATCAAGATGGTGGGAGAAATACCAACAACCTCAGATATGCAGATGATACCCCTCTAATGGCAGAAAAGTGAAGAGGAACTAAAAAACCTCTTGATGAGGGTGAAAGAGGAGAATAAAAAAGCTAGCTTAAAATTTGGCATTCAAAAAACTAAGATCATGGCATCCGGTTCCATCACTTCACGGCAAATAGATGGGGAAAAGTGGAAACAGTGACAGACTTTATTTTCTTGGGCTCCAAAATCACTGCAGATGGTGACTGAAATTAAAAGATGCTTGCTCCTTGGAAGAAAAGCTATGGCAAACTTAGACAGTGTATTAAAAAGGAGACATCACTTTGCCTGCAAACGTCTGTGTAGTCAAAGCTATGGTTTTTCTAGTAGTCATGTATGGATATAAGAGTTGGACCATGAAGAAAGCTGAGCACCAAAGAATTGATGCTTTTGAATTGTGGTGCTGGAGAAGACTCTTGAGAGTCCCTTGGACTGCAAGATCAAACCAATCAATCCTAAAGGAAATCAACCTTGAATATTCATTAGAAGGACTGATGCTAAAGCTGAAACTCTAATACTTTGGCCACCTGATGCAAAGAGCTGACTCACTAGAAAAGACGCTGATGCTGGGAAAGATTGAGAGCAGGAAGCGGAGAGGGTGACAGAGGATGCGATGATTGGATGTCATCACCAACTCAACGGAAATGAGTTTAAGCAAACTCTGGAAGACCGTGAAGGACAAGGAAGCCTGGTGTGCTGCAGTCCATTTGAGTCGCAAAGACTTAGACAAGACTCAGTGACTAAAGATCACAAATTAGAGAGACAATATATGGTAATGTTTTGTGTTTTACTTTATATATATATTAAAACACTGCATCCAACATTCTGTAAGTTGTTTTTTTCATCCAGTATTTTGTTTGCACAGATAGATAGTGGGCACATGCTACATAGCACAGGGAGCTCAGCTTGGGGCTCTATGATGACCCAGATGGATGGGATGGGGGTGATGGTGGGAGGGAAGTCCAAGAGAGAGGGGATATGTGCAAGCATATAACTGATTCACTTTGTTGTATAGCAGAAACTGACACAACATTGTAAAGAAACTATACCCCCAAGTAAAAAAAAAAGAAAACGCTTTCAAGATCTACCTACGTTGATCCATGTAAACCTAGTTCACTGATTTTTGACTGCTAAAGAATATTCTCCACTGTATAAGCATATACTACACTATATTTATCAAACTCATTAACTGATGGGAATTTGCACAACTGGGTTTCCGGCTGATAGGGAATCTGTAGTGCCTGCAAGGAATACACAGCGTTCTACGTGAGTATAGTGAGAAAGGGGTGCCAGTTCATCCTTACCACCATACATATCTGAAACGACAGCAAAGTGTCCTGTCACTTAACAAACCAACTTAAATACTTCCTGAATCTGACACCACAGCCAGTGGCACAGAGGAATCTCAGTCCAGGCCAAAGCTCTTAAAGAGTAACTGAAAGGGTCGCCATCTCTCCTTGAGAAAGAATATTCAGAGGAATAAAGAAAGAAGCACATCCACTCAGACTAGATGAAGATAAACACAAAATAATTCTTCCATGAATAGTAAAGTCAGGAAGCTACATTCTCATTTCTGAGCCTCTGGGAATGGACCAGGAAGCTTCTACAGTATTTTCAAAGATGAGGTTGACCTGAGATGGCAGAGAATGGCAAACTCTGCTTCAGAAGCCATTTCTTCTGTCTCGAACTTGAAGCACCTAAATGCCCATTAGCTAGTGTTTGACTTGGTGGGAAGCAGAAATTAGAAGAAAGAAGCCTCCTTGGGAGAGAATTTAGTGTCATTCTCCAAGATCCTAGAATGGAAAGAATTCTTCTGTTATTTTGCAAAGATAAATCAACCTTCTGGCTTCTTGTACGGCCAGAGTAATAATGTCCTTGATGGCATGGGAGTCTGTCCTACAGAAGATCTTCCTGTTTATTATCTCTGGGTTATAGTATGGCTTGTTGTAAGGTCTCAAACAAATCATTGTGGTTTTCTGAATCAATCAGTGATGTGAATTTGTTAAAAAAAAAAAAAACTACTCCAATTTATTGAATAAAGGTAGGAAAAGAGACATAGTAAGTGAAACCATTTGAAAATTTCACATTGTTATTATAGTTAATAACATTCTTATCACACGACGTCATTACTATTCAAAGATATTTCTAAAAAGCAACTAAACATTACCCTTCATGAACTTTAAAGCAACAAAAACTGTCTAAATTTTGCTTCAATGTAATATAGGCTGGAGCCCCTGGCTTTCTTTCAAGCTACAACTCCCTTCCCCTGACCCCAGGGCTTTCATATCCATATTATTTGTGAGCCAGGGGCAGATGGACATTCTCCAGATTAGCATTTGTCCATGTGGCTTATTTCCTCAGAGCAGAATTCCTTCAAGGGCCAGATTATAAGCAGTGGCTTTTAGGAGGGGACCACCCACACTTTAAATACAGTGGGTAAGCTGTGAGAAAAACAATCTAGTTTTCTACCTGAGACCTTTCGCATGTCTGTAAGAAAATAACCCCAAAGGATCTACCACAGTCCACTGGCAAATCACCGGCATCTTGTCAGCCCTTAACTAGTCCTCTCCACAGACTAGCCCCGTTCCTGACTGAAAGTGTCCTCTTCAGCAGCTTAAGTTTCCCAACACCTTCCCCCGTCCCCATTATGGATCTCAAGATCAAACATTTTACAACACTGGGCTGGAAGCAGAGGGAAGGGGATTAAGAGATCTTCAGAGTTATAAAGAGGAGTGGTGTTGAGCCAAATCCAAGTCAATCTGCCTAGGAGCTATAGTTCAGAATTTCCACTGTGTCTCACTTCTGTGGCCCTGGGCTCTCACGAAAGTGGAAATACTAATGCCTGCCTTGGTAAAATACTTAGCATAGTGCCTGGCACACAGTAAATGATCAGCAAATATTAGTTATGATGATAATAATGATGAAAGAAGGAAAACAAGAAAACGACAATGAAGCTGAGCAATTCATCTCTGCCCTCACAATGCTCTCAAGCTGTTCTCTCATGTGGAATATCTCCGCTTTTCTCTAGCCCCATCCAGACCTTTCCCTTTCTAAAGAGACCCTTAAGAAATCTTTGCACAATAGTTCATTTGGTAGTATCATTGTCCATCTTAAACTCCTAATTGTTACTAGGTGCTCCAGGTACAATGGCTCACTTGATAGTGTCAAAACCCAGCTTAAACCCCTAAATATTATTATCATTTTTTGTCTTGCCTCCTCAGGGAGATTATAAGCTTCTTAAGCACAAGATCTTTCCCTTTGCTTCTACTCGACACAAGCCTGGGCCCATTTAGCTATGAAATACTCGATATTAAGTGTAGTTACAGAGGTTTCTATCTCCTGGTCATAGAGTGGTACCAAGCACAGTACACAGGGAATTTCCCAGCTGAAGGCTGTGTCTTGTTGGCATCTCAGGATTTCTGAGCTTTTCTTCCTGTCTCATACTACTCAAAAAGTCCTATGTTGGCTGAATGCTGGGAAAGCCCACATTCCCTAAATACTCCTCAAATGAGTAAGGGGTTCTATAAGCTGGTTTAAGAGTTAATGCTTGTCAGAGATCAAATTGCCAACATCCGCTGGATCACTGAAAAAGCAAGAGAGTGCCAGAAAAACATCTATTTCTGCTTTATTGACTATGCCAAAGCCTTTGACTGTGTGGATCACAATAAACTGTGGAAAATTCTGAAAGAGATGGGAATACCAGACCACCTGACCTGCCTCTTGAGAAACCTGTATGCAGGTCAGGAAGCAACAGTTCAGAACCGGACATGGAACAACAGAGTGGTTCCAAACAAGAAAAGGAGTACGTCAAGGCTGTATATTGTCACCCTGCTTATTTAACTTCTATGCAGAGTACATCATGAGAAATGCTGGGCTGGAGGAAGCACAAGCTGGAATCAAGATTGCCAGGAGATATATTAATAACCTCAGATATGCAGATGATACCACTCTTATGGCAGAAAGTGAAGAAGAACTAAAGAGCCTCTTGACGAAAGTGAAAGAGGAGAGTGAAAAAGTTGGCTTAAAACTCAACATTCAGAAAACTAAGATCATGGCATCTGATCCCATTGCTTCAGATGGCGAAACAGTGGCTAACTTTATTTTTGGGGCTCGAAAGTCACTGCAAATGGTGATTGCAGCCATGAAATTAAAAGATGTTTACTCCTTGGAAGGAAAGTTATGACCAACCTAGATAGCATACTAAAAAGCAGAGACATTAGTTTGCCAGCAAAGGTCCATCTAGTCAAGGCTATGGTTTTTCTAGTGGTGATGTAAGGATGTGACAGTTGGACTATAAAGAAAGCTGAGCGCCAAAGAATTGATGCCTTTGAACTGTGGTGCTGGAGAAGACTCTTGAGAGTCTCTTGGACTACAAGGAGATCCAACCAGTCCATCCTAAAGGATATCAGTCCTGGGTGATCATTGGAAGGACTGATGTTGAAGTTGAAACTCCAATACTTTGGCCACCTGATGCGAAGAACTGACTTATTAGAAAAGACCCTGATGCTGGGAAAGATTGAGGGCAGGAGGAGAAGGGGACGACAGACGATGAGATGGTTAGATGGCATTACTGACTCAATGGACATGGGTGGGTGGACTCTGGGAGTTGGTGATGGACAGGGAGGCCTGACATGCTGCGGTTCATGGGGCTGCGAAGAGTTGGACATGACTGAGTGACTGAACAGAACAGATAATTCATGTTTGTCTTTCATCAAGAGACTCTTGATGGAAGTGAAAGAAGAGAGTGAAAAAGTTGGCCTAAAACTCAACATTCAGAAAACTAAGATCATGACATCTGGTCCCATTACTTCATTGGAAATAGAAGGGGAAACGATGGAAACAGTGAGAAACTATTTTTGGGGGTTCTAAAATCACTGCACATGGTGACTGCAGCCATGAAATTAAAAGACGCTTGCTCCCTGGAAGAAAAGCTATGACCAATCTAGACAGCATATTAAAAAGCAGAGCCATTACTTTGCCAACAAAGGTTTGTCTAGTCAAAGCTATGGTTTTTCCAGTGGTCATGATGGATGTGAGAACTGGACTATAAAGAAAGCTGAGTGCTGAAGAACTGATGTTTTTGACCTGTGGTGTTGGAGAAGACTTGAGAGTGCTTTGGACTGCAAGATGAAACCAGTCAATCCTAAAGGAAATCAGTCTTGAATATTCATTGGAATGTCTTATGATGAAGGTGAAACTCCAATACTTCCGCCACATGCTGTGAAAAACTGACTCATTGGAAAAGACCCTGATGCTGGGAAAGATTGAAGGCGGGAGGAGAAGGGGGTGACAGAGCTTGAGATGGTTGGATGGCATCCCGCCTCGATGGACATGAGTTTGAGTAAGGTCTGTGAGTTGGTGATAGACAGGGAGGCCTGGCATGCTGCAGTCCATGGGGCGACAAAGAGTTGGGCACGACTGAGCAACTGAACTGAACTGAACAGATAATTCACTAATTAGTAATTCCTCTTCTGGATATTGGGATACTAATTACATTCCCACATTTCCAAAAGAGCTGCTGAGGTACCGCAGAGGTATGTTCCCCGAGCACATCTATATTGGCCCAAGGAATTGGGTTTATGGCAAATGAGAGCTGGTAACAAATCATCAAATAACCCCTGCTCTACTGCAAGCTGCTGATGCTTAGGCTACGGGTCCCCATACAGCCCACAGATACTGCCTCCATAAGCTTCTGGAATCCTCTAGCCTGGAGACATGTCTGTCTGCAAATGGGATGGAAACCAAAGCACAGCCCTACAATGGAGGGAGCTTCTGACAGGGTTCTGTCCAGAAGCTGTGGTCAGCCTTCTCTGGATACTAACAATGTCCCCTCCCTCATTCTCATACCTTTAGGGCCAGATCATAGGTATTCTTGCCTTTCAACTTGAAAGCACCTTGGGGCCCATGCATGTTTACTTCTTAGTGTTTAGCACTGTGTAGTGGGGCAGAAAAGAAGCTCAATAAATGCATGCTGACTGATGGTTGTCAGAAAGCATCACATGTGCTGGAGGCCCTTGAATACATCACAGCAAAAACGTCAGTCTGAAGTCTTGGCCAGGGCCTCCCCGCTGGGCTCCTGGTGCTTCTCTGGGGGCACCAGAGTCCGCCTCCACAAGGTGTTGGTCTGTGCTCTCTGCTGATGTTTCTTCATGCTCTCCAAAGGGCGGAGAATGGGTGGAAAGGCTCAGCCACAGGATATTGGACTGTTTACAGTTGGCCAGGCCAAGATTAGCGTGAGCACAACATATGCCAAGTTCATTGGAAGTTACATTTTCCCTTTGTTTACACATTAAAGGGGAGAAGACCAGAAGAAAAAAAAAAAAGCAGGTGACCTCCTGTTAACCTCACCCGTCTGCAAGAGGCTGCTGCCCTCACCTCTGAATGAACTTTCAGATTATCTCAGACAAGATTCACCTTGCGCTGAACTTGTATGCCTGCTCTGAAGCCCCCAGTCACGTAGCTGTGATTAAACATTACAGACTGGCCATAAATTTACAGAAGTATTATTGTGGCTTGCTTTTCTCTTTCTTCTTTGGGAGAGGAAGAGAACTATGGGTTTAAGGTGGGGGGAGTTAAAAAAAAGGGAAACTCAAACAAACAGTTCCTTTTCACAGCTCGGAACAAAAGAGAAAACACTGCATAGGTATCCAGAAAGAAGGGGAAAGAAATCTGACCATGTGAGAGAAATTAAAGCTCTAGAAGACTCCAAAAGCCCCAGACTCAGCAGAAGAGCTGAGCTGCTCTTGGTCCCATTTTCAGGCAATCTGCAAGTTCGCAGGTGAACACGAATCTGTTCTGCCCTGACTCCTGGCTTGTCATAAAGGGTATTCCTGAAGTAACACTTCTGCCTGTATGAGAGATGCTCTTCCTTGGGTTCCTTGGGTTTGCTGTACAGTATGGGGCAAACTGAAGGGCAGCAGGCAGGAGAAAGAAGCATGAAAGAAAACACTGCTTATTTTGGTCTTTGAGCTGCTATGGGAGATGAGGATGCCCTGACATCTGGGACATTTAAACAGTGACTGGACAAAGACTAGACCATACTCTAAAGGAAACACCCTGTAGTTGTACCCGGGAGACTGACCAGATGGACCCAAGAACATTTATTTCTATGATTCACTGTTTCATGCTTAAAGGAAAAAAAAAAAAAAAAAAGATATTCCACTAAAGTAAAGTTTGCTAAATCCTGTAAGAGTCCAAAGCCAGGATACGTTTGCAAAAGGCCTATACTGACCATTAAACAATGAGACCTCTATAACCGGAAAAGGCCACAGAGTACTCTGTTTGATCCAAAAGAATTGTAAAATGTGGTCAGGAAGCCCACACTGAGGTGATAGGCTCTGGCCAGCAAAGTCACCTTTGGAAAGGAGTCATTCTGTCTCTGCTTACCCTACGGCAGAGACACGGGTGCTGAAGAGGCTCATTGTTTCTACAGCTGGCAAGGCCTTGACCATAAAAGCTGCAAAATCCAGGGTCCATGACATGAGGAAAGCAGCTGGTGGCTTAGCTCAGCTTCCACTCTAGGCAAGACCTCTCGCTACTCAAAAGAATCAGGCCTTCAGAAATGCTTTGGCATTGCCTTTGACACTCAGAGCTGAGTGGAGACGTGAAATGTCCGTGGAGCCAGGACAGTACAGGGGGATATTTGAGTTTGGCGTGGGGATTCTCAAGTCAGCTTCTAGTCACGGGGGCAACTGGTGTCCAGAGTTTTAGCCTGGTCTTGGAGAAGAATGAAAACAGGTTCTTGCCTCTCAGTTCAAGTTCTGTGTTTGGTGGTGAGTCCTGGAGTCTGGACATATGGAGGCTGGGATATGAGAATCACGGGAAAGTGGAGTGAGCAAGCAGGAGGCTGTAATGAAGCTGACAGTCTGAAATCAGGCAAACAGTTGCATAACACATAGATAACAGCCAAGGGCAATGAGACAGACTCAACAGGTCAGTTAGGAACTGAAAGAGTAAACTTGGGGAGGAAGAAAGGCAACTATGTTCCAAGAGATAGAAAATAAGAAATTATACCCTTGGGTGGCAACTTGGGGGTGAGGGTTTGGGAAGCATAATAAAAATTACGTTTGTTGTGAGCTGAAAGTGGACCAGGCATTATATTATATGCTTTCTTGGCACTGTCTCATTTAATTTTATTCTAAGAGGAAGATACTATTCCATGTCCATTTTATAGATAAGGAAACTGAGGCACAGAGCAAATAAACAACTGCTTGAAAGTTCACTGCTAATAAAGAAACAAGTTGAACTCAGGTTTATCTGATTCAATGCATCTTTAAATATGAGAGCAGAATCTTAGAACCAGGAAGGAAAAAGTTCCTGTTGTAAGAAAAAGTTCATGTTGTAAGACTGGATAAAATGTCCTCCTTTTCCTATCAACCTTCAAGATCCTGCTTAAGTCCTTATCTCCTCTCTGAACTCCACTTGCACCTATTGTTTATGGCGCACAGGAAGCACTGTGTCACATGTCACATACTTTTCCATTCTTCCAACTACTTGTCCCTCACAACCAAACAGTTGATTATGTCAGTAACCAGATGTTGATACAGAGAGAAATCCAAACCTGAGGAGATAAAGTCTCCCAGAATAGAAAGTCAATTCTTTGCAATCTGAGATCCAGAATGCCTAACACGGCAAGGCACACATAGTGGGGCCTCGACATGTCTGTGACTAAGCCCCAGAAACCAACAAAATCTCTTACTGTACAAAGTGAGGAAACATTTTATAACAAAGACAGTTGTTTACCAGCAGACTGTGCTGGAGTGGAGGCTGTAAGGGATATGTACGTGGGAGTACAATGAGACCTACTTCTTTTGAGTATAATTTTTTCCATAAAAATTCAAGAAAAACTTAACTCAAAAAAAAAAAAAAAAGACAGTGGAAAACCTATCATCCATAATCTTATCTCGGAGGGATAATAACTGACAATGACTTGTATCTTGCCTTCAAGACTATGTTCTTACCAAAACAGAGCAAATTATATGTACTTTCAAAGGTTGATTTTTTCATTAATACAGCACATCTTTTGCTGATAGTCAAAATAAGTTATACTGATGAACTTAATCATTTTAAAGATACCACAGTATCTGTTTTTAATGGCTATACACCATACTAAGTTGAACAAATGTCCTGCTGGCAGATATTTTGGGTTCCCACTAATCCTTTCCTACATTACTCAATGTCTTGATGAAATACTGAATATACATCACTGTGCATTTCTTCAATTGTTCTTTAGGAAATAACACAAGTCCTAACATAGAACAGAGGTTTAATGTATTGACTCTGGATCTGGACAGCCTAACTTAGATTATTAACTCTTCAACTTACCAGCTTTGTGATCTTGGGCAAGTTATCTAACTTCTTTATAATTCAGTTTTTCATTATCTATATAGTTCAGTTCACTTCAGTCGCTCAGTTGTGTCTGACTCTTTGTGACCCCATGAATCGCAGCATGCCAGGCCTCTCTGTCCATCACCAACTCCCGGAGTTCACTCAGACTCATGTCCATCGAGTCTGTGATGCCATCCAGCCACCTCATCCTCTGTTGTCCCCTTCTCCCCTGCCCCCAATCCCTCCCAGCATCAGGGTCTTTTCCAATGAGTCAACTCTTCGTCTGAGGTGGCCAAAGTACTGGAGTTCCAGCTTTAGTATCATTCCTTCCAAAGAAATCCCAACAGGGATAATAACACACACCATAGCAATGCTGTGAGGACTGAATAAATTCATGCAAAGCATTTAGAACAGTGCCTTTCACAGAGTAAACACACAACAAACGTTAGCTATAATGATGTCGATAATGATATTTGATGATAAATTTCTGGGAGCAGAATTCTCAGTCACAGTTTTTGATATCCACTGATAAAACTGTCCTCTAAAATGCTGTATCGACTTACTCTCCATTAACATATATCACAGTGTTTTTGACTCGAAATAACTGAATAGAGCCTAGATGAATGGAAAGTGTTAGAAACCTCAATGATTTCTATCTACTATAAGATCCCAAGCTTTCTTGCCCTGATGCCTAAATCATATATATGTACTGAAAATCCAGAGAATGCATTCAAAATACCAGGAATATTCTGGAAAGAGTGTGCTAGCCTGCATTTATCTAGTGCTTAATGATTTGTAAAATATGTTCAAATATATTCTCATTTTAAAGTATAAACAATACTTTTCCACAATAATAAGTTATTGGCTATGAAAACTCATATTCTCCAACTGGAACAATCAAAGGATGATTAAGTTACAAAATAAAATGAATGCCTAGTCTCCTCTTAATTCTTTTCTACATCTTAGACCCAGCCCAATGCCATAAACTCAGGGTGCCCGCACCCTTCATTGCCAATCATCAAAAATTCTCTAAGGTTCTCTTGTCTTCCACTGCCACTAATCAAGGATTCAGAACCATCTCCTCTCTGGATTTTACCTTACAATCCCAGCGATTTCTCTCTATTCCATAGTGATTCCCTTCTTTCTTCATTTGTCAGGTTTCTAAAGAAGCAAAGTTCAGCCTGATGTCTTTGGGACCTCTAAATTTCTCCATCTCAGCATACTCTCCTGCTAATAGGAAGTGTAAGAATTCCACTTGATCAGAAGCTATATGTGTTTCAAAGAGCCGACGCAGACTTAAGCTCAAGAGGAAAAGAACAAGTAGCTCGTTTAAGAAATGGGGGCTGTAGTTTCATTTCCAGTCATTACAGTATTTGCTGAAGTAAAGGCTTGTGTCTGCATCAGAGAATGAGTGCTATAACCTGTGTCCTCAGGGTTAAAAGCAAGCCAAGTGCACTGAAAATATAACTGTGAGCACCTGAATACAATGGCCGTAATCAAGGCAATCCTTCTTTCTTAAAATAAATGGTATTTAATTTTGTTCTTCAGTGATAATGTATTTTATGACTGCTCTTTACAATTGAATATGACGCACCCAATGATGGTGTTAAAGTTACTGTAAATAATAAGGCTTTCTTTTGTTGAGTATTTCTAGACACCCTCTCATTTGGATCCTAAACTTTAGTTTGCTATCCCTAAATCTCTTTGGTTGTCTACAGGTATTATTTCTTAGGGATCTAGTCAGTTACCCTTTATTGAATATTTTCTCTGCATTCACCATCATGTGAAATGTTGTGAGGACTACAAAGGAAACAAGACATATTACCTCTGCCCTCAAGGAGGCTACAATTTAACTGGACATCCTGACCAATGTATCTGTCAATACAAGTTCTATTTTATGGGCATTGTTAATTTTCTCTTGATGCTAAATAAGGTAAGCATATTGTGCACGAAGGTATGGATCACTGCAGAAGCTTTAGAATGGAAGAACAGTGGACAATAATACTATTTGGTTCATGCTAGATACCTATTTCCTAGAACAGTGCCTGACACATAATAGACACCCAATAAATATTTATAGAATGAATTCCCCCCTCTCCTGACCTGCCATCGATTTCAAAGCTTAGGGACCAGGTGTTTTCCAGGACATCTACCTTTCCCAAAGGGCCCCCAAGTCATTACAGTTTCCACAAGGTTGTGCAGTTTTCTGGCAGCCGTCCCAGAGGGGGACATGCTTCACGTAACAAGTCGGCCTGCACTGCCTCTCCAGGGACAGTGCCTACAGGAGCTTGGTTGGCACTACTAATGAGATTTTTTTTTTTTTTTTTGTGGTCTGCAATGGAGAGGCTTGTTTCCTCAGCAAAGCATGCACACATCCCTTTAGAAACCCTGTGGCTCGCACCCCTATCAGTCGTTAGCTGACTGGGAGAGGGCATTCAGCCGTGAAACCTTTGAGAAGATGTCTGGGTTACAAGAGACCAACCGAATTTACAAAGGCTTTTTCTCAAAGTGTTTTCACTTAGAACTTATTTGAGAGTGCTGATGACGAAAGAGTAGCAGGCTGAGTCAGATGGTCTCGCTAGAAGGCAAACACACCACCTCTCATCCTCCCCAGGCAGCCTCTGTTTCCTCTTGCCAGAGCTGACCTAGGAAAGGGTTAGCAGTTTTATGCTCCTCCCTCTCCACCTGAAATGCGTCCTGTCTGCACCAAATGCCTGGGCACCTGTGACCTCTAAGACTCAGTCCTCAATGAACCAGTTTATATACTTCCCCCCGCCCCCTAGCAGAGATTCAGTTACAGATGTACTGACAGGTGATGCTGGGGAAAGTAATAATATTTCTGGACTCAATTTCTCCATCTGTAAAATGAAGTTTTGGAGCTAATTGATTTCTAAGGGCCCTTTTCGAGCTCTGAAACTGAATCTTTAAATATGCCATATTCTCCAGTGAGAGACTGAGGTGGGAAATTGAGCCTGCCTCTTCTACTAAGGCTGTACTGCCAGGGAAAGTAAAGCCTTTAGAAAAGTCAGGTACAAGGTCAGGACTAAGGCTGGCAGACTTATTTCCACACATGCGTTCATTTTCTTATCTACTCATTAATGAAGACCCATAATGAAGACCTACCACTTGCCCCAAGAGCGCGAAGCCATAACAGAAACAAAAACTTGGTCACTGCTTGAGATGAAACACTACACCACACCCACCACAGGGCAGGTTTTATGAAGATTTTAATGAGGCACCATGCCTGGCAAGGTTACTAGAAGGTGATGAGCAGAGTTATGAATGATTTTTAATTACCCAAGTTCCCACTTCTCATTGTGAATTTATTATGTGTCAGGTAGCATAATCAAGGATTACTAGGAAACCAATGTGATTCTGGATAAAAGTAGTCATTGTTTGGTTAACCTCAAAGGCTGTGTGAAGGATTTAGGAGGTTGTGTATCAGTTTGGTTGACTGTTTCTTTGGTTTTGCTTTCTCTGCCATCCAGTGTTACCCTAAGCTATTTAAAGTTTTATTTCTGTGATTCTCAGTAATGGACTTTTCCCAAACCACAAAGCCCTTCACTGCCCTAATGAGTCTCTGCCACTGATAGGAGTGTGTGGAATCCCTTAGGTGTGTTGAGATGGAAAAAAAAAAAAGGGCTCCATTGCTTTGGAATATGCTGAGAATGTTTCTCCCTTTAGCCCAAGAACACTGAGTTAAAATGAGTGCTGTTTCAAAGGTAGTGTCTGGCCTAAGTTGGTGCCTCTCTTTGTAGAAAGGTGACATCTTTGCCTGAAAGGGGGCCTGAAACATGTTTAGATGCTGCTGCTGCTAAGTCGTGTCAGTCGTGTCCAACTCTGTGCAACCCCATAGACAGAAGCCTACCAGGCTCCTCTGTCCATGGGATTTCCCAGGCAAGAGTACTGGAGTGGGGTGCCATTGCCTTCTCCGATGTTTAGATGCAGGGAGCAGAAACTGTTTCAAAGGATGTGATGGTAGGTGGATCAGCTACCAACAGAACTTTTTATCTTTGTCTAAGTCAGCTTTTAGTCCCCTCCATAGTTCCAGTTTCTTGGGGCAGGGCAGGCTATCTTATGGCTTGTTGTAGAGATTTGCTTTAATTACCAATGTCTCAAAGAAATAAACCCAATTTCTAACACACATAGGAATAGAATAACCCTAGAAAATAACAGCCCTATAAAAGAGGACTTGGAGTTGCTGGTACTGAGAAGGGAATAAAAGAATAGGGTAATAAAAAGAAATTAAATGTCAGTATCAAGCATATTAACTGAACTGTAAGTCCCTGTGTGGATAATAAAACACCTTTAACTTAATAATACTAAAAATGCACTTGATGTAGATAACAATGGGGTAAATGAAGCAGGAATCTGCATCTTGTTTCCTTCCAAGTTATATCTCAAAACTCCTAATCTTAATTAAGCAGAGTTCAAGTCTATTGGATAATCAGTCTTTCAGGGATGTATGGAGGGGCAATGACTCCCATATTCTCCAAACAAAAAAGCATGCATGCCAACTGCAGTACACAACACTTTGGTTAAATATAAAACAGTTCTTACAGAGCAGAATCTGAGGCAGTGGAAGGAGAGCATTACGTGGTGTAGTCGACTGTTTCAAAAGATGCTTGCAATGGTGTCTCCCATGCCACGTGCTCTTTTGCACAGTAACCCTTCCACTTCCCATATTCCCTTTGAATATGAGTTAGCCCTAGGACTTGTTTTCATCAAAGACTATCATGAGTGATGCTGTGTATGTACCTTCTGTAGTTGGGCCTTAAGAGATCATAGCTTCTGCTTCACTACTTGGATGGAATACTCATTCTTGGAATCTAGGTGTCATGTAAAGAAGTCAAGCCATTCATGCAAGGAAGCAGAGAGACATCCTAGCCTCCTAGTCAGCCCTCCCAAGGTGCCACTCATATGAATAAAGCCATTCTGGGACTCCAACCCCAGGTGCCATCTGATTGCAGCCTCACAAAAGACACTAGTTAGTTAATATCATGTAAAGCAGAAGAACTGCACACCCTGGCCAAATCTGTGACCTCCAGCATGGGGAACAAATAAAATGATTGTTGACTGAAGTCACTACATTTGGGGGTGGATGGTTAACATTAGCAAATGAAAATCAAAACAGGTAGAAATTTCCCTCCTCAATCAATTATAGGAACAAGTTAGATAGTCATTGTTTTGGGAACTCAGAGACAGTTTGAAGCCTCAAATTCTCCTTTCTGGTTTTACCAATCTATTCAACGTGGGGAAAAAGGAGGAATGAATTCCCTTAGACTCTCTATAGTAAGTCTTGTTAGGATTTCTGGATGGCACTAACCTTCAAGGAAAAATTGACTTTATCTGTAGACTGGAAGCTCTTGAAACAGAAACTCTCCATTCATGCTCAAAAAGGGGTTCTGATGATACTCTTTTGTCCACCACCCTCTCGAATGAGTCTCTTCCTGTTGTGGAAAACCTAAGTCAAGAATGTGCCATTTCTGTTCATCCAGTCATTTGCTATTATTGAGAATTGTTACTGGTGCCTAGAGCATAGGATGTTTCACGAGTACCATCCCTGATGACTATTTGTTACCATACACCACTGTGGTAGCCCAAGCCCCTTATCAGAGTCTGCTTCTGGCTAGGAATCCCTAGCCAACCAACCCTGCTTCTGTGGAATCACCTCTTCTATTTCTTTTCTGCCATAATTTCCATTCATCAGCTGATTGCAGTTAGACTGCAGGCACACGGAGAGGTGGCCGTTTGCAAGCTTCCTTTAAAATCACACCAATGCCACTGCTGAGAGATTCCCACCTACTATAAAGGGGTTTTTGGATTTAATGAACAGAAACACAGGCTGAGGGCTCAGGAGAAGCTTTCCCAAAAGGTTTGGTTCATGCTATGTTTTTCTGTATGTGAAAATTTTGCTTTGGGGTTGTGAACTCTTTAAAACAAACAGCTGAGGTCATTGTTAATGGGAGACAGGATGACTCGCATAGCTTCTGTCAAGACTGACTGCTTTTAGGGAGGAAATGCAGCAAACAGGGTTGGGCCTTTTCACAATGATCCATCTTTTAAAAGCATTGGTGAATGCCCCATCACATTAATCATAGGAGTCTGGCTTACACTGGAAATGGGGAGCAAGAGCTCCTTATGAGGCTCAAACTCATGAGCTGGCTGCATAGTGACAGAGGGCCAAATAATCTCATCTTCTTCCCATCTGCCTGGTTAGGCACAGAAAGAAGGGAGGGACATTCAAGTTAATAAGACTTATAGTATCGCGTCTCTCCTTTGAGGTAAGATGTAGAGAGAAACCTTGTTTCACTCTGGGATCGCCCTGGCCAGGCACAAGTCTCATCACATCTTTCTGATTTACCGCCCTAGCATCCTCCAGGAATCAAGAGGCTGAAGGAGATGTATCGTCTGCCTCACATTACCTCTGCAACACATCTCACTCCCTACTAGACACCATGCTTATTAACTAAAATTATATCCAAGAAAGCAACCATCATACTACATAAAAATGCCCAAGAAAGTCAAAGCAGAGTAAAAACGTCGAAGGAAGGAACAATTCTTGAATCTATCAGACAGCTGAGATCGTAGAACCGACCAGCCTGAAACCTAAAGGACAGGCAGCTTCACGCAGGCAGGGAAGACAAGCACATGCTTACCTGCAGCAGAAGCTGGGTGCAGGCAAGCTGGTAGGAAGTCAGCTAAAATTGTTAACACATTCCTAAAGGCTGAGTTGGAATAGCTAGACTACAGAACTTCTGGGGACAATATACACCTGAGGAATTTAGGAGGCTCTTTCTCACAGATGTTACCACTCAACAGAGACTGGGAGTAGAACAGGAGAGACGAGAAAAGGCTTCCTTCACTGTGGAGGCCTGCAGAAGACCTGTGGTGGCCATTTCAAGAAAGGATCAAAGTTCTGTCCTAGGTACTTCTACCCTTTCTCAAGTGCAAAAAAGAAAGCCTTGACTCATTTAGGAAAAAAGGGGTAGAATTTAGGGCACAGGACGAGATCTAGTGCAGCTGGGGGAAGGGAATACCCTTCCCATGGATGCCCTGTATCCATGGCGAGACACAGAAAAAGGAGGGTGTCCAGGGGCATCAGACAGCCCTTACGGCTGAGGGAGGGACAGGAGCACTGAGAAGAGAAAATGTGAACACTTTGACTCCTCACCTCCAAACCAGCAAGAAACAAACAGCCAACAGCAGTAGTAAATTGCTAGAGGAGACACACTCGGAGATGAAGCACAAAGCGAAGACCCACACAAGGATGACCACTCCTACTATTCTCTTCAACACTATAGTGGAGGTTTCTGGCAATGCAATAAGGCAAGGGAAGAAAAAATGAAAGAAAGGGAGAAATAGCACTACTCACATATGACAAGATGATCTACATAGAAAATCACCCCCAAGTCTACAAAAAAAGCTACTAGCACTAGTAACCGAATTCAGTAAGATCACAGTACACAGGGTCACTCTACAGAAAGATATACCCTGATGCTATATAAATAAATACTTGGAAATTTAAGTAAATTTATTTTTAAAACACCAAAACCCATGATCTTAGGTACCAGATCTGTATGATGAAAACTACAAAATGATGAAAGAAATCAAAGAACACCTAAATACCCAAACTTATGAATTAGAGGACTCAAGATTAGTAAGAGGTCAAAATTTCCCAAATTGTAGATAAATACATTGCCAAATTCAGACTTAAATTGGAGAAAGTAGGGAAAACCAGTAGACCATTCAGGTATGACCTAAATCAAACCCCTTATGATTATACAGTGGAAGTGAGAAATAGATTTAAGGAAATAGATCTCATAGGTAGAGTGCCTGATGAACTATGGATGGAGGTTCGTGACACTGTACAGGAGACAGGGATCAAGACCATCCCTGTGGAAAAGAAGTGCAAAAAAGCAAAATGGCTGTCTGAGGAGGCCTTATGAACAGCTGTGAAAAGAAGAGAAGTGAAAAGCAAAGGAGAAAAGAAAATATATAAGCATATGAATGCAGAGTTCCAAAGAATAGCAAGGAGAGATAGGAAACTTCCTCAGTGATCAGTGCAAAGAAATAGAGGAAAACAACAGAATGGGAAGACTAGAGATCTCTTCAAGAAAATTAGAGATACCAGGGGAACATTTCATGCAAAGATGGGCTCAATAAAGGACAGAAATAGTATGGACCTAACAGAAGCAGAAGATATTAAGAAGAGGTGGCAAGAAGACACAGAAGAACTGTACAAAAAAGATCTTCATGACCCAGATAACCATGATGGTGTGATCACTCACCTAGAGCCAGACATCCTGGAATGTGAAGTCAAGAGGGCCTTAGAAAGCATCACTACAAACAAAACTAGTGGAGGTGATGGAATTCCAGTGGAGCTATTTCAAATCCTGAAAGAAGATGCTGTGAAAGTGCTGCACTCAACATGCCAGCAAATTTGGAAAACTCAGCAGGGGCCACAGGACTGGAAAAGGTCAGTTTTCATTCCAATCCCTAAGAAAGGCAATGCCAAAGAATGCTCAAACTACTGCACAGTTGCACTCATCTCACATGCTAGTAAAGTCATGCTCAAAATTCTCCAAGCCAGGCTTCAGCAATACATGAACTGTGAACTTCCTGATGTTCAAGCTGAATTTAGAAAAGGCAGAGGAACCAGAGATCAAATTGCCAACATCCACTGGATCATCGAAAAAGCAAAAGAGTTTCAGAAAAACATCTACTTCTGCTTTATTGACTATGCCAAAGCCTTTGACTGTGTGCATCACAATAAACTGCGGGAAATTCTGAAAGAGAGGGGAATACCAGACCACTTAACCTGCCTCTTGAAAAATCTGTATGCAGGTCAGGAAGCGACAGTTAGAACTGGACATGGAACAACAGACTGGTTCCAAAGAGGAAAAGGAGTGCGTCAAGGCTGTATATTGTCACCCTGCTTATTTAACCTCTATGCACAGTACATCATGAGAAACACTGGGCTGGAAGAATCACAAGCTGGAATCAAGACTGCCAGGAGAAATATCAATCACCTCAGATATGCAGATGACACTTATGGCAGAAAGTGAAGAGGACCTAAAAAGCCTCTTGATAAAAGTGAAAGAGTGAAAAAGCTGGCTCAAAGCTCAACATTCAGAAAACGAAAATCATGGCATCTGGCTCCATCACTTCATGGGAAATAGATGGGGAAACAGTAGAAACAGTGGCTGA
This sequence comes from Madoqua kirkii, assembly GCA_006408675.1. Taxonomy (NCBI): domain Eukaryota; kingdom Metazoa; phylum Chordata; class Mammalia; order Artiodactyla; family Bovidae; genus Madoqua; species Madoqua kirkii. The sequence goes on along the minus strand of SJYC01111300.1, from coordinate 4,578 downwards.
CTTTATTTTTGGGGGGCTCCAAAATCACTGCAGATGGTGATTTTGCAGCCATGAAATTAAAAGATGCTTAGTCCTTGGAAGGAAAGTTATGACCAACCCAGACAGCGTATTAAAAAACAGAGACACTAGTTTGCCAGCAAAGGTCCGTCTGGTCAAGGCTATGGTTTTTCCAGCGGTCATGAATGGATGTGAGAGTTGGACTGTAAAGAAAGCTGAGGTCTGAAGAATTGATGCTTTTGAACTGTGGTGTTGGAGAAGACTCTTGAGAGTCCCTTGGACTTCAAGGAGATCCCACCAGTCCATCCTAAAGGAGATCAGTCCTGGGTGTTCACTGAAAGGACTGATGCTGAAGCTGAAACTCCAATACTTTGGCCATGTGATGCGAAGAAGTGAGTCCTTGGAAAAGGACTGATGCTGGGAGGGATTGGGGGAAGGAGGAGAAGGGGTTGACAGAGGATGATATGGCTGGATGGCATCACTGACTCCATGGACGTGAGTTTGAGTAAATTCCGGAGATGGTGATGGACAGGGAGGGCTGGCGTACTGCAGTTCACGGGGTCACAAAGAATCGGACATGCCTGAGCGACTGAACTGACTGACATTTCCAGTGAAAGTTCTAGCAGGAACTTTTTAGCAGAAATTGACCGGCTGATTCTAAAATTTATATAGAAAAGCGTAGAAACTAGGAACGCCAAAACTATTTTGAAAACAAAACAAAATTTGAAGATTCACATTCTCTACTTTCAAAACTTACAATAAAGTTACAGTAATCATGACCAAGTAGTATTAGTGAAATTACAGATATACAGGTCAGTAGATTAGAACAGAAAGATCAGAAGTAGACCCAGCACATATGTATGGTCACTGGTTTTTGATAAAAGTGCTAGGCAGTTTAATAGAGAAAGGAGAGCTTTCTCCACAAATGCTGCGGGAAGAATTGTATAGTCATTATATTAATTTCCTATGAGTACTGTAATAAATTACAATAAACTGAGTGGCTTAAAACAAGAAAAATTTATTCCTTCTCAGTTATGTAGATCAGAAGTCCAAAATCAAGATGCTGGCATACCCCTCTGAAAGTTCTAGAGGAAAATTTGTCTGTCGCTTCTTCCAGCTTCTGAAGCATTATCAGCCTACACATCACTGCAATCTCTGCTGCTGTGGTCACACCACTACCTCCTCTCTCACTGTATGTTTCAAAAATTCCTACATGTGTTTGCATTTAGGGCCAACTGGGATAATACAGGATAAACACTTGTCTCAAAATTGTTAACCTAATCACATCTTGTGCCTCAAAAACTAACATTCACAGTTCTGGGGGTTAGGATGGGGACATATTTTGGGGGGGACCATCAGTGAGGCCACCAAAGCTATATACAAATAATCCAATCTATACATTATATCATGTATAAAAACTAACTCAAAATGGAACATAATGCCTAAATAAACAAAAAAAAAATCTAAAACTATAGAACTTACAGAAGAAAATCTTTGTGACCTTGGTTTAAACAAAGATTTCTTGGATCTAATACAAAGTGCCTAACTATAAACTCAAAAAAACTGATAAATCATACTTCATCAAAATTAAGAACTTTTGCCCTTTAAAAGAGAATGAAAAACAGCTACTAACCAGGGGAAAATGTTTTCAAATAATATATATGATAAAGGACTGGTATCCAGAATAAAAAAAGAACTTTCAAAACTGAATAATAAGAAAAATCCAGTTTTTTAAATGAGAAAAAGATTTATATAGACATGTCACCTAAGAAGGTACACAGATGATAATAAGCACATGAAAAGATGCTCAACATCATTAGTCATCTAGGAAATATAAATTAAAGCCACAACGAGATCACCATACACCTACTGAAACAGCTCAAATTAAAAACAAAATTGTACACCTATTGTGGAAAATACCTTTGCAATTTCTCATTAAGGCTTAGCATAAAATCCATACACACAAATCCTACTCTTAGGTATTTATAAACGCTAAATGAAAACTTTTTTCAGAGCAAAACCTGTATGTGAATGCTTAAAATGGCTTTATTCATAATTTCAAAAAACTCCATGGAGACAGTTTAGATGTCCTTTAAATTATGAGTGGATAAATAGACAGTGGTGCACCCATACAATGGAACACTACCCAGCAACAAAATGCATGAACTACAGATATATATTACAACATGCATGAATCTCAAATGCATATATTTTCTACTCCAGGGTATCTTCCCCACCGAGGGATCAAACCCTTGTCTCCTGCATCTCCTGCACTGGCAGGTGGATTCTTTACCACCAGCGCCACCTGGCAAGCCCCAGAGTGAAAGAAGCCAGGCTGAGAAAGCTCTGCATCAGATAATTCTTTTTTTTTCTTTTCCATTATGTTTTATTATAGGATATTAAATATAGTTCCTCATGCTATACAGTAGGACCTTGTTGTCTATCCATTCTATCTATAACAGTTTGCATTTGGCAATTCCAAACTCCCAGTCTATCCCCGCCACACCTCTCCTCCCTCTTGGTACCACAAGTCTGTTCTCTATGCCTGTGAGCCTATTTTTGTTTCATAAATATGTTTATTTGTGTCATAATTTAGACTATACATACAAGTGATTTCATATGGTATTTCTCCTTCTCTTTCTGAATTCATTCAGTATGATAATCTTTAGGTCTATCTATGTTGTTGCAAAATGGCATTATTTTATTCTTTTTTTATGGCTGAGTAGTGTTGCACTATATATATATCCACAAACACACACATACATTGTATACACACACACACACACACACACACACACACACACACACACACACACATATAACTGCAGCCATGAAATTAAAAGACTCTTGCTCCTTGGAAGAAAAGCTAAGACAAAGCTAGACAATGTATTCAAATGGAGAGACATCACCTTCCTGACAAAGGTCCATATAGTCAAAGCTATGGTTTTTCCAGTGGTCACGTATGGTTGTGAGAGTTGGACCATAAAGAAGGCTGGTCACCAAAGAATTGATGCTTTCAAACTGTGGTACTGGAGAAGACTCTTGAGAGTCCCTTGGACTGCAAGGAGATCAAAGCAGTCCATCCTAAAGGAAATCAACTCTGAATATTCACTAGAAGGACTGATGCTGAAGCTGAAACTCCAATCCTTTGGCCACCTGATGTGAAGAGCCGACTCACTGGAAAAGACACTGATGCTGGGAAAGATTGAGGGCAGGAGGAGAGGGGACGACAGAGGATGAGATGGTTGGCTGGCATCACTGACTCAAGGGACATGAGTTTGAGCAAACTCCAGGATACAGTGAAGGACGGTGAACCTGGCATGCTGCAGTTCATGTGGTCACAAAGAGTTGGACATGACTGAGCAACTAAACAATAATATATACACACGTTCACATCTGTTGTCCACTTTTCTGTAGGCTTTTTCCTATTGATTAGTGAGAGTGCTTTACATGTTCTGAATGTTAATCTTCTGTCAATTATAGATATGAACATATTTTCTTCTAGTCTGTTCCTTGTATTTTAACTCTGGTTTATAAGTTTTCATCAAATTCCAATTAGTTTACAATTTATTCTTATATGTTTTATTACTATACAATTATATTGTTTATAATTAAGGACAATTTTTTCTTTCCCTTGCCTATTATTTCTGCTTGTTATATTCATTAACTGGAAAATATAGTACCATGATACTGGTGATAGTGGGCATTCTTATTTAGCAATTTAATTATCTTATTAATTTTTCTATTTTCATCTACTGATAATATGAAATATCCTTGCATTTCTCAGATAAACCTTATTTGGTCAAGACAGATTATTCTTTTAAAATGCTGTTGAATTCACTCAGTAGTATTTTACTTCATATTAAAAAAAATGAATTCTAATTTAAAATGTTTTTGTTTGTGTATTTCTGGAAATGCAACTTTTGCAATTACTCTAATTTGATTAGACTAAAAAGGAGTGAACTGGGAAAACGTTCTGTTTTTCTTAAATTTTGATATAATTTAAATAGTGTTGTACAGTTCAGTTCAGTTCAGTTCAGTTCAGTTGCTCAGTCGTGTCCAGCTCTTTGCGACCCCATGAATCGCAGCACGCCAGGCCTCCCTGTCCATCACCATCTCCCGGAGCTCACTCAAACTCACCTCCACTGAGTCCATGATGCCATCCAGCCATCTCATCCTCTGTTGTCCCCTTCTCCTTCTGCCTCCAATCCCTCCCAGCATCAGAGTCTTTTCCAATGAGTCAGCTCTTTGCATGAGGTGGCCAAAGTACTGGAGTTTCAGCTTCAGCATCATTCCTTCCAAAGAACACCAGAATACATTAAATAAGATTATTCACTAAATATATGGGAAAAAACCACATTGGAGGACTGTCCAGCCCTCAAGCCTCTTTTACTTATTTTAAATTAGTTTCCTTCTTTTGGTAAAAATCTTTGTTTCTAATAACATTGATCTGTTTAGTTGTTGACTTGTAGTATACATAAAGATGATTCAAAGTATAACATTAATTTTACCAACTATAATGAACCTATGAGCAAAAATTTAAAAACATTTTGCAGTCCTTTTGTGGAAAGAATAGAACTG
>SJYC01111299.1:0-23230 GCA_006408675.1 Madoqua kirkii | reverse complement strand
CACATATTTATATTATCATTTTAATATAAAATTATGTTAATTTATTTTGGTTTTCATGTAATTTTTGAATCTTTTATTTTTTTCCTTTTTTAAATTAATATTTTATACTTTTATAAATAATTACAAATTTACAGAAAAGTTGGAAATACAGTACAATTTTTTAAAATTTCCTGAGCCATTTGAGAGTAAAATGCCAATCTGATTCCCTCTCTCTAGCAAATACTTTGGTTTATATTTCCTATAAACAAAGGCATTATTCTACATAAGCACAGTATAGCTATCAAAGTCAGAAAATTACAATAAGTTACTATCATCTAATCCTTATATCCCACTCAAGTTTCACTAGTTGTCTCAGTGTCTTTTACACCAGAAGCATTCAGTTGAGAATTATGTGTTGCATTTAATTGTCATTTATTTAGACTACTTAGATTTGGAACTGTTAGCTCCTTGATTTTCCTTGATATTTTTGATGATTACAGATCAGTTACTGTGTAGAATGTCACTCAGGCTGGATTTATCTGATGTTCTTCTATGACTAGATTCAGATGAATCATTTTGGTCAATAATATTATATGAGTGATCTTGCTTTCTTCCTCATTGCATCCTATTGAGAGATTTCAAATCCTATCAAATGATTTCAAATTGCCCTGTTACTGATGATGTTCACTTTGATCACTTAAGGCACTATCTGCTAGGCTTCTCTGGTGTAATGGCATGTTTTCTCACTCTTAACTAGTAAGCATTTTGTGGGGAGATACATACTTTGAAATTACATAAATATACCCTTCTTCATCAAACTTTCAGTTTTCAGTTTGCTGTTTGTATTTGTATCATCTTGTGATTTCTTATTTTTTCAACATAATTTGTTACTATAACAATTTATTTTTAATTATTTAATTTAGTGCTCAAATTGTCGCCAATTTAGCCAGTGGTGGCCCCTTTAGGCTGCTTTGATATCATTTTGACATACCTCCATATTCTTTGAGCATTTCATGTCTGGTACAAGATGTTCTAGGCTCATGATGAGCCTAGAAACAGACTCATGACCCAGGAATTAGTCATTTGTCCAAAATGCACTGATTCTTTTTAGCAGACAATTACATTGAGAGGCCAAGATACAGCACTAGACAAGCTTACTCATTTCCACGGGGGTATTACTATTCCCAGACAAACTTAGGGAATGCATACATAACACATATACTTACTTATTTCTATATTTATCTATAATAAAAAGCCATGAGTTCATATCATAGGGTTCATTTGACTTTTTCCCCTTTCTACATCTATAAACTCCTTCTCTGACAGAAACTGGCTTCCACTATCCTTAATATATTCACTTACTTAATTTTCCTTTATGTAAAGAGTTTCCTATTTCAGTTTCTACCTTCTCACACATGTGGATATCCTCTTTTCCTGTTTGGCTCTGACTCCCTTTTCTGAACAGCTCTCCTAGGTGCAAGCCCTTCTTATGCTGCTCCTGTGCTCTGCTGGCCCAGGCCATGCCACTCCTCCAAGTGTGTGCTCTCCTCTGCTTGCACGGGTTCTGACCCCTGGAACCAGACTGCCCCCAAGCACACACTCTGACCTCACTCTGTGTGGGCTCCGACAGCCCAGCCCAGGCCACCTCTCTGTGGGCATGCTTTCCTCACTTTCTGGGCCCTGAGTCCTTGCGCCAGGCCACCCTCTACGCAGACATCCTTCTCATCCTGCTCAGACTCTGATATACCTGCCAGGCCACTCCTCTGCAGATGCCTCTTCACCTTTTATCTTTTGAATATATAAATGTTAAGGACTATGATATATAAAAATTAAGAAGAATGATAGAAGCCTAGAGCTGACTAAATGTCTCAACTTCACAAAAGGGAAGAAAACAGATGTTGAAAATGAAAATGAAATTGACATTTCATATATTGTCACTGATGTTTTTTGACATTATAATTTTATTCTTGATAGCTGAAAGTACCGAGTCCCCTGACATGCTTTAAAAAAAGCATTATATACCACCAAATTAATCATTACATAAGACTTCTTCATTATAACTTAAAGTTAGCAATATTCAACAATAAAGGAATGTTAATGTAATTTATAGTACAGCCACAACAAGTTTAGATATGTTTGTAAAAATACAGGAGAAAATATTCTTAAAATAGTCAGTATAAAAAAATCAGCATATAAAACTATATATATATATATAATCAGCTCAATCACAATATTCCATATTAGTGAGGAAAGAAAACACATCAAAATATTTGCAGTGAGTCTCTCTGAGTTGTACAAAAATGGGTAATATTTTTTTCTTTCTAAATTATACGTCACATTCTCTAAGTTTGTTTAATGAGCATTTAGAAGTATTAAAATTGGAAAACTAAATCGTAAGACATAAGTCAGGGTCTATTTCCACAGCACTGTAAAGAACAAAGAGTTAAGTAACGACAGATCCTGCTTTTAAAGAGCTGGTATGAGAGCAGGTACTCTCACCCATGACTAAGAATGAGTCTTCTTTATGGGACAGTTGTCACCTTAGAAGCAAGCACAGAACCTCGGAAGCCCTGGGGAAACACACTGTCTTCCGACCGCTAGCAGCAGAGTACCAGCAGCAGCAGCTTCATTCATAAACTATTAACTATATGCCAGGTATTATGTATGTATCTCCTTATTTGATCTTTAGTAACTCTAAAAGATTTTATTATCACCCTCTTTATAAATGTGGAAACTGAGGCACTGAAAAGTTAACTCATGATCATACAGCTAGCATGTGGCAGGGCCAGGATTTAAACAGAGGCAGTTGATTCCATAGGCTAGTACAGACTAGGCAGTTCATAAAATAAAGAAGACTGATAATCAAAGAAGAGAAAGATATTGTAGCACAGTGACCTTGTAACCTCCTAGATAGCACATTCAAAAGCAGAGATATTACTTTGCTGACTAAAGTCCGTCTAGTCAAGGCTATGGTTTTTCCAGTGGTCATGTATGGATGTGAGAGTTGGACTGTGAAGAAAGCTGAGCGCCGAAGAATTGATGCTTTTGAAGTGTGGTGTTGGAGAAGACTCTTGAGAGTCCCTTGGACTGTAAGGATATGCAACCAGTCCATTCTGAAGGAAATCAGCCCTGGGGTTTCTTTGGAAGGACTGATGCTAAAGCTGAAACTCCAGTACTTTGGCCACCTCATGGGAAGAGTTGACTCATTGGAAAAGACTCTGATGCTAGGAGGGACTGGGGGCAGGAGGAGAAGGGGACAACAGAGGATGAGATGGCTGGATGGCATCATGGACTCGATGGAGGTGAGTCTGAGTGAACTCTGGGAGATGGTGATGGACAGGGAGGCCTGGTGTGCTGCGATTCATGGGGTCGCAAAGAGTCAGACACGACTGAGCGACTGAACTGAACTGAATCTGGCAGACAGGATATTCACACACAGTTCTCCACACAAGGTAGAAAGCAATAACCGTCAAAGGAGAGACCTATGGCTATGGGGTCTCTGAGCAGTGAGAGATCTCACAGCAACATGGAGAACATCACCCAGTGGACAGTAGGACTGGCAGCAGAAGACCATGAAGAAAAGCTGCAGCAAATGGGGTGATTAAGGGAATAAGGTGGTCTGAACTGTGGTGTCTTCCTCTTCTCCTATAGGCCTAAGTTTGGGGGTTAAAGGTGTACATTGTATGATTTCCATGAAGTGAAGTGAAGTGAAAGTCACTCAGTTGTGTCCAACTCTTTGTGACCCCATGGACTATACAGTCCGTGGAATTCTCCAGGCCAGAATACTGGATTGGGAAGCCTTTTCCTTCTCCAGGTGATCTTCCCAATCCAGGGACTGAACTATGCTTCCCATAGAATTTTCCCACTGCAGGTCTGCCATTGATAATACCAAAATTTGCCTCTCAATCTCTTCCTCTTGGCTACTTTCCGTCCCTTTACTTGAATTAGGATAAGGAACCAACACATAACAAACACAGAGCAGGATCAAGAAATAGGATTTCTTGAGTTGGGGTAGCATGGATACCCAAGGTAGACTTCCAAAGTCAGTGACATGGAGTGAAGGTATGGGTCCAAATGCATGTGGAGCTACACATGCCTCAGCTACAAAATGGAGCTGGTGTGAAAGGAATGGGTGCACTCAGAGGGCTCACTGTCTAAGATTCACGATGCACCAGGTGCCCGAAGCAGAGGAAGGAAAAGTGCTCCAACCGAGGAGCTTCTGGTCTAGTGGCCAAGACTCAGTCTTCCACTACAGGGGCATTCCTTGTTCAAAGTGGGATAGAGGGAATTTGCCTTCAAGAGGCCAGACAGAAGAGTGGGAGACAGGAAAAAAGAGACAGGAAAATCACAGTGTGAGTGAGGGTGCCTGAGTGCTTAGGCACATTGGGTCTGCTTCCAAGAACTGATATCAGGCATTTTTAGTTAGGAATTTCCAGGAATTGAAGAAAGGATGAGCATCTGGAAGCCTCCTGGACTATGCTTTACCTCCTTTGTGCCTCAACTGCCCTGAAAAAAACCTAGCCCATAATAGGCATTCAGCAAGTGCTAAGTGTTAATACGGAAATGACACGCCAGACCTTGTGCTAAGCATTTTTATATATCATTTTAATTATCCTCAAAACAACCCTATGAGGCAGGGTTTATTAATAAGCCCACTTTATAGTTGAAGAGAATGAGGCCAGAGAGGTTAAGTAACTTGTTCTAAATCACTGAAGGACTCTTTGGAAAAGGAAAATGCATGCTACTGGGAACATGAAGGAAGAATACTTTGTCATTAACAAGTCAGTGTGTACTCAGAGGAAAAATATTACTTGCCTTGTGTCAATCAAGAAAATATCTCATAAATGTGTTTGCTTTCTGTGGATGTGTGCACTAAGGCCTGCAGAGCAGCTAGTGTTCAGCTCCTCAGTAAGGTGAATTTTTCAGGTTACTTCCTGCTCCATTAGCTATGGAGCTTTAATCTTAAGCATAAGACATTTTACACTTTAGCTTTTATGCACATGAATAAATTCTTTGATTCTATTTTAATTTCTAGGGGCTCAACCTAGAATAAGGAGACCATTTAACAAAGGTATAACATGGTGTACAAGTGAGTGCACACACAAAAATGCATATGCATGTGTATGCATTTACATCCTTAACAAACAACCTGATTAGCAATGATTTATTTGTCCACTGTCCTCCAACACTGTTCATCAACCTTGCTGAGTTTTTATTTGTTCCAAGGACTTCTTTTGCATTATTCCGCATGACTTACTTCAGTTTATATGTTTACTTAAACCTTCAATTCTGCTCTTGTATGGACCAACTTAGAAAAAGGAATGAAGCAAAAAAAAAGAGAGAATGAAAAGAAGGCTAAAGTTTTAGCAACTTGATTGTACCTTCAGTCGCTTGTATCTGGGGGTCTTGCTTTATACATGCAACAAGAGACACTTGCATTCACCTGTGATTATACGGAAAGAAAAGGCTGGTCTGGAATTCTCAAAGCCAGGCTAGAGAGGGCTGAAGGGAACGCCAGCTGCAATCAAGTGGTCAGCCAGTGTGGATACTGACAACCAAGTAATGGTCTCATTTTCTGAAGCTTGGCTTAGGCAGTGGCAGGAGGGAGTAAGGTGGGGAGTCGGGAGGGAAGGAGCACAGGACTACCCGATCTTGAAAGATCATTACCAGATCGAGGACACGGACCAATGGTTTAGACAGCAAAATCCAGGAATGTTACACCTCTCCCTGTATGCTGCAATACTGCTCACGTTCAGACAGTGGTTCTTAGGCTGAATTAGCAGTTTATTCATATGCTTACCTTGGGAAGACTTGCAGTTTTAGCTCTTTCATTTCTCTCTTCCTAGCATTTGCCCACTCTTTCAATCTTTAGTTCAGTTTTTTTCTCTTCTCTATTCTACTCTAATCAAGGCTGAGTCAAACAAGTAGGAGGACTCAGGTTTTTTTAAAGGGTCAGCAATAGCTGCTCTCTTTCCCCATTTCTTCTACTCTGGCCCCAAATCAACAGCACTCCCTAAATACTAAGTAAAGACGTTTCTGATTCTTTTTGCCTTAATCCATTACCTAATTATAACAAGCATTATTATAGCACTTTCACTTTGCTGAATGATATAATGACTTATTTTTACAACTATTCTTCAGAATAGGTAGGACGAAGATCATTAGTATCTCATACATACATGAAAAAACTAAGGCTCAGAGAAGTTAAGTGATTTATGCTGGGGGGTCATGGTTGAATAGTGGCTCACGTACTGTGGAATGCTGGGGACCCAACTCACACTACAGCCTCAGGTAAGCCACTTAAACTACTTGTGTCTAATCTCTAAAATGGGGATGAAAGTACCAACTTATTTCCCAGGGAAGCTGCAGATTTTAATCAGCCAATATAAAGGGTTTTGGAGATTTCAAGTGTCACAAAAATGTTTTAATTAACTTTGAATGTTAAGGCTCCATGTTAGGTACCCAAGCATAGAAATGAACTGAATTTATCTCTAAGTGTTTATACTTTCCAGGGTTCTACGAAGTATATCAACTGGACTGAGCTTAGAGAATAGGCCCAGCTCTTTCTAAACTGCTCCTAGGCGATGGCCCTGCTGCTTGCAAGCCCTCACTGTTTTGGCCCTCCTCACTTGAACCAAAGCAGATGGTTGCTCTCTATCCAGCCAGGGGTGAGAAAATACTGCAGGAGGCTGGCTCTTCATGCCCTCTGAAGCAGCAGAGATGATCACAAGCAGATTCCTTACAGACCTTCCAGATGGGCACTCTGACCTCTAAGAACACATCCTAATAATTTCCAGGCATTCAAAGCATGTACAGTGTGGCAATGCTGCTTAGAAATGACCTAGGCCAATGTCCAAGGTCTTCATGTTATAGTTTCCCAGCCCTCTGCCACCTTTCACTGAAATTCATTTAACTTGCTTTACAACAGATGAAGGTACATCTTATCACAGAGAGAAACTGATGAAAATGTAATACATCAAATAAAAGAACTGAAATAAATTTACAAGGAAAGAAATCTTTAAGCTCCAAGGAAGACAAACCCTGTGATGATACACTATCGCAGTGCTAATCTAAAACGCTTTGGCCTGTTCCATGTTGCTCAGCTTCACGACTCTAAGGAATTTGGTTCCTCTTTCCTTTCCGTGTCTTACTTTTTCCCATCTGTAAAATCAAGACAATGGCCTCTGTCTAAAACCTACCTCAATTTACAGTCTCTTTAAGCCAGAGCTGATATTCAGCTAGTACTATATCCAGTTTCTTCCCTTGAAAAAGAAGAATAAAACAATCTACATCAAATTACCAAATTTAAAAATGCCTGCAAATTTTAAATGATAAATCATGGCTCTCCCATCACCCGTAAGGCTGCTCTTCTCTTAGGTACCTGCTTGGCTAATTATATCATCTCTCACAAGGTGTTGCTCAAATCTCACCCTCAATGAGGCCTACCTGATCTCTCTTAATACTATGACTTGTATCCCTAGACTTCCACACTCTCACCCACCTTTCCCTTATTCTACTTACTTATTCTTTCCACGGAATTTATTACCCACCTACAAGTACACAGTTGATGGATTACTCTCCTTATTTATTTTTTTACTCACTTCTCCATCCTAAATTGTAAGCTCCATGAAGTCAGAAGTCTGTTTTGTTCACTGATATATTTCAAGTGCCCAGCACACAGCAGAGACTCAGCAAATATTTACTGAAAAAAAAATGAATGAATGAATCTCTAAGAATAATTTACTTTTAAGGTACTTTAGGGCAGAGGCTACCTTCTTCTGTGTGTTACTGTAATCAACTCAGAGTTTTGGCCCAGAAATATCTGAAAACACATTTGACATATGTATGTGAAACACATAAATACTCTGTGACTGCCTTCTTTCATCTGTCTTCTCCTAGGCTTTGGAAAGCCTTTATGAATTAACTAGCTGGTAAAAGGGTCAAGCTAGGGAAGTGAGGCTGGGCAAAGCCAAGGGATGTGACTAACCAGAGATTTTAGAATAACTGAGAAATAGCCAGTAGTCTCATAATAATGAGAGAAGTCATTAAAGCCTCTCAGAACCCAGGAGATTCACTATTGAAATAATAGCCAAGGAAGATGGTATTTCTTTTAAACATTTACAACTTCCATCCTTTTATTGGCTAGACCTCGCTGCCTGGTGTGTTCTAGGCACCTGAATAATGAGTCCTATAAGACACGAGGAATGCTATGATTTCCCCTGGAAGACAGAATCAGATCTAAGAAAAGAGGGGAAGTGCTATACCAAGCTGACTAATACCTACTCATTGCAGTAGAGAAACACCATGTATGAGAAAAATTCAAAGGCCATCTTTGTGTTCACAATTTATCAGAGAAACCTTTCTACAGGAAATGTAGGCCTTAAAGCATGGGAGGAAGTATCTCTGAGTAGACATGATAAAAAATTTGCAATAACTATATTTTTATAGGACAATTTATTCAAGAAACTTCTCAATCGTTTTTAATACAAAAAATTGATGATATATTTGAGTGGCACTGTACCTAGTTATAGGATCTCAAAACCAAACAGCCCTAGGCTGGAAGCTGAGCTAATTATCAGCTGTGGAGAGCACATGGAGCACACAGACTTTCTTCTTGTGATGGAGGATTTTGTAATTAAGTCCTTCTGAGCTCATTGGTACCTTTCTCAGGAAATATCTGATACTGGCCTATGTCGGAGAGAGGTCATGGAGCTGCCTGGCTACATGAGTAATTCCCCTGGAAAATGCTATGACTACACAATGAGTTGTATCTATCACTTAACATATGTACAACACTTTAAATAACTCTTCACAAGGTACTTTGAACCCTAATTGGGCAGAAGAGACTTTAATGCTAGGGGTCCCTTCCCTTCAAGTATTTACCGTTTCTTAGTAACTCAACCAGTAAGGTGAGGCTGGTGGCTAAGATACCAGGAGAAGGAGAAGAGACACATACTTTCACGTGAGTCCTTGCAGTACTCTCTCTCTTCAGAGACTGACTGCTTTCTATGTGAGTCACCAGGACTAAACATGTGTGTGGCAACATCATCTGTGTTCACATGTCTGAGCTCCATCCCCTCCACCCTGCACCTCTGTCCGCAAAGAACACCACTGTCTTTTCCTTGGTCACTAGGCTCTACTCTAACTTGGTAAGAGGCTAGAAAAAACCCCATAGGAAGGTTAAGTTATGAGGGTTAACCAATTTCAACGGCTAACAGCCACTGAGAAACCACTATGCAGAAAATGCAGCGGGGAAAAAGCCCCAAACAGAAAGATCCCTTTAACTTGTTTTAAATCATTTGACCAAACATTTAGATGTTGGGAAAGTGACTACAGCACCAAGTTATGAGTGCAGTTTATAAAAGATAAAGATCTGAGTCATCCCTTTGTGGCTACACACTATGAAACCATTTCAGGCTCTCCCTAGACAGTATTCCCCATGAATGTCAGATTGCAAACAGAGCAAGGAGAAAGGACAGGATCTCTGATTACGGCCCCTGTTAAGGTTTTCTCCTAAGCATCCTTGTATAGTTTACAATTTAATTTTTTTCCTTTGTAATCTTTAGCCCTTGTGTATATATCATCTAATGAAAAGGCCTTTTTTGAATTAACATGGTATTTGGAAAAAGAACATGTGTTTCTATTTTATTATTAAATACATTTATAAAGAAAGAAAATGTTCTCAGATCTAGTAGATGCCTGTTTTTTGTATTTTAGGATCTTTTTTTTTTTTTTTTAAAGAGCCAGAATCCTGTAACATGTCAGAAAAACAGAATCCTTAATGTAAACACTTAGATGGTGGGGGCCATGGTAAGTTTTTGGGCAAAGAGTAATTGTGGAGCTTAGGAACTCAGATTTGCCTCATCTGAACACCTTGGGACAAACACACTGCTCTGCCTTTTCCCAGCTAGTTGGTAAGCTTGGCATCTATTAAGAAGGACATTCTGGGATACAGACTATTCCAATTACCACAATGGTCTTGTGTTTCAAGACTGCTTGTTTATAAACACAGCCACTTTCTAGTTTAATTTCTCTCCTTTGTTTCAGTTTGTTTAAGCTCCAAATCTTTTCAGAGTGCCTAAATACGAAAATTTTTAGATTAATGCCTGGTGATTCTCATTAAAGGAATAAAAGATAGCAAAAATGTATGTTGTATAGACATTTAGTTTACACTCACTTGTAATCAAGAAAAATGACATTAAAACAATGAGAAGTTGCCATTTGACACCTAAGAATTAGCTACATGCATTAAACATTAACTTCAGGCTTGCAAGGTTTTGGTAAAATCAGTATACTCATGCATTGCAAATTAAGCACTATAATATAGCAAATAATTTAGGAAGAAATACTAACTTATGTTTTGAGATTCATAAAAATATTTCTACCTCTGGCACCATTGATTTGACTCCTAGAAATTTATATGAAGGGAATAATCTACTAGACTAAAAATGTTATATGCATGAAGATGTGTATAACAGAATTCTCAGAGGAAAAAAGAAACCAAATGACACAAAATTGGGAAGAAGTTAAATCACTGGATATCAACTACGGTACCAGCACTCTTTTATGGAGGAAGAAAGTATATCAGAATCTTCTCAGAGGCAAAGAGTAAAGAAACCAAATACATGTGTAATTTGAAAAGGATATTGGAAATTATCAATGCTTTTATTGTCTCTTAGACATAAAATTGCTTTATCTTATCATTTTAAATAATATTAAACAGGATATGATAGTTTTGGCTCACTAAGAAGAGATATGAGTAAAGCAAGTTTGATAAATATCAATCTAATATCAGTAGCAAGTCTGACAGTATCCAGAAAATCAACTCAACAACAATAGCTAAAGTTAATTGAGTACTTTGTGGGTCAGGTATTGAGCTAAATTCTTTGCATACATTATTCTTTATTTAATTTTCATATTCCTAAGTGGTAGTTTTTTACATTGATATAAAAAGTCCTTATCCAAGCCAGGTAGTGATGAAAAATTCATTTAGTTGTTGTCCTAGAGGTCAGGGAGGTGCCTGAGGCTTGGGTTTTCAAGCCCACGTGAGGACTGAAGTCAATGACTTGGACCTGTCTATGCAGCCAGGTTAGAACTGAGACTGCTGTGTGAAGACAAGGCTCTTCAAGAGCTGAAACTTCATAAAAGGGCAGACCAGAAAGCAAATCCAGCAGGAATAAGGACATCTGTTTGTCAGAGCACATTAAACACGCTGTTCTGAATTTTGCGTCCCCTTTCCCCATTTAACAATAATATATTTGGCATTATTTCCTATCAGTATATAAAACTTCTTAATTATTGTCCTATTAAACAATTATAAATAATGATGCAGTAAATTACCTAGTATATGTGCACAAGTATATAAATCTGTAGGACTATATCCTTGGAGAGGAACTGTTGGATTAAAAGATGTACACACTATATTTCTTCCTTAGAAGTTGTACCAATTTATACCACCACAGGACTAAATGTGATGGTCCCTCCATATCTCAGGAAACATGGTGTGTTGGTAACCTCTAAAAGAACAGAAATAGAATGCAAAACCATCAGAATAAAGGGAAAAAGAGGGAAAGGATTTTTTTTTTCAAGTCAAATAGAAGGTAGAGGGTCTAAGGAGACAGAATGACTAAATGCAATGTAGTAACCTAGACTAGATCCTGAAACAGGAAAAGGACATTAGTGGAAAAACTGATGAAATGTGAATAAAGTCTGTAGTTAGTCAATAATAGTATGCCAATGTTGATTTTTTAGCATGGAGAATATATAACAGTAAGAGGAAAGATGTTAACATTAGGAGAAACTGGTTAAAAGGCATACAGGAACTCTCTGTATTGTCTTTGTAACATTTCTGTAAATCTAAACTATTCTTCCCCAAATTTTACATAAAACACAAGGGAAAGGGGAAGGACATTCCAGCAGGTGAGGAGGGCAGTGTAAACAAAGACATAGAGAGGGAAACGGCACCATCCATGCAGGGACTAGAGGCAGCCTGGGGTTAACAGAGAGTCAAGGTGCAGCTCTGAATGTATGAACTAACTATTCCTTTGTCTATAGTATCTCTTTAAAATATATTGGTTGAGGTTCACTTAGGTTCTCACATTTTAAAGAAAAAAACAAGAATTTAGATTTTCTGTTCACTTTGATTAGCTCTTGATACCATCACCAAGCCCCTGGTAGCTCCGTGGCAAACCACCAGCCTGCAATGCACGTGCCACAAGACGCGGGTTTGATCCCTGGATTGCAAGGATCCCCTGGAGGAGGAAGTGGCATCCCACTCCAGTATTCTTGCCAGGATAATCCCACGGACAGAGAAGCCTAGCGGGCTATAGTCCATGGGGTCACAAAGAGTCAGACATGACTGTAGGCAGGCATGCACAGTGGTGAGGTCCATCACCAAAGCACCGTGGTTCTGGTAGTAACTGTGCAGGGACTGATTTCATTCAGTAAGTCAGGAGCCTTGGTTCATCAGTGAACTGGTGTGCAAATTATGTGAAAAGCCAACTGGGGATGATTATATTAAATTTGATAGCTCTGTCATTCAGATAAATAATGGCAAAGGGAAAAACGAATGCTTTGAAATTAGGGATGGCATGTTCTCTGCCTTCTTAATTAGAAGCAAATTGTCAGTTTATTTTTCCAGGTAA
This sequence comes from Madoqua kirkii, assembly GCA_006408675.1. NCBI lineage: Eukaryota > Metazoa > Chordata > Mammalia > Artiodactyla > Bovidae > Madoqua > Madoqua kirkii. The sequence continues at coordinate 10,607 of SJYC01111299.1, read as the reverse complement.
ATAAGAAGCAGTAGAATTGTCAGGTAAATAGGAAGCAGCCATTATATAAAACAAATAATCAAAAAAAAAGGTATAATCCTTGATATGTGTGTCAAAGACCAAAAGCAATTCCAAGGGTAAAATCATGTTAAAAAAATCTGCATTCTATAAATTCATATTTGTAATGCTGATATTTTAAAACCAAAATAAGGAATAAAAAGCAGGAAAAAATAAAAACAAAGAGAAACTAAGAAAAAGCATGGTACATATAGCACAAATAAGATGTTAGAAACAAAAATGTGATTGCAATGATCTAAATTAAAACAGTCAAAAGGTAAAAGTTTTCATGCATTAGTAAGCAAACACAACTGTATGCTGCTTATAAAAGGTAAATTTAAAAATAACCATGAGGACACAGAAAGCTCAAAGTCAAGCAATGGCAAAAGGATATACTGAGCAGATAGTAAAAACGAAAGAGAAGGTAGGTGCAACACAGGCTATAAGACAAAAACCGGTCTTCAGGAATAAGGAGGCCACAATACAGTGGTAAAGAAAAATTCCAGGAAAAAATAAAAACAAAGAGAAACTAAGAAAAAGCATGGTACATATAGCACAAATAAGATGTTAGAAACAAAAATGTGATTGCAATGATCTAAATTAAAACAGTCAAAAGGTAAAAGTTTTCATGCATTAGTAAGCAAACACAACTGTATGCTGCTTATAAAAGGTAAATTTAAAAATAACCATGAGGACACAGAAAGCTCAAAGTCAAGCAATGGCAAAAGGATATACTGAGCAGATAGTAAAAACGAAAGAGAAGGTAGGTGCAACACAGGCTATAAGACAAAAACCGGTCTTCAGGAATAAGGAGGCCACAATACAGTGGTAAAGAAAAATTCCCCATGAAGCAAAACATCTAAACTTCTATATGCCCAGACCATGATCTCAGACAATATACTAAAATATGAAGACTGACCTTAGTGTAAGAATAAATTGATACACCACTATAATAGAGGGAGTTTTTAATACTCTTTTTTGGTAATTGGATAAAGCAAGTTTTAAACAAATTAGTAAAGATGCAGATGACTTAGAAGAACTATTAAGTTTGATTCACTGGCTATATAACCCTGCATTTATTTATGAGAAAATATACATTCTTTACAAGCACCTAGGGGATGTTTACAAAACTAGGTCAGAAACATGCTATAAAGCAAATCTCAAAAAAATACCACATTCTTTGTGTTAGGGTAATAAAATTATAAACAAATAACTTGAAGCTGTGTGTATTTTTTTTTAATAAGACAATCTTTCATCAGGAAGCTAATGATTTTACTCAACTTAGAAAAACAACTTTGGACAAAAGCTAAGGAGGTGATACCTTCATTTCAGCATTATATAACTAAGGTTGCTCATTAATAGAATCCATCAGGCCAACAAGGAGAGTATTGCTGGTGGAGGAACAAAGGTTGTAAAGGTAAAATGGTATGAAAGAGCAAGACATTCAGGGTGAAAGTATGATTAAAGCTACATAGGAGGAGAGGGAAAAAGTGGAAAAGAGGCTATGAAAGCAGACTGGAGTCAGCAAGTTTGGATTTTATACCAAAGAAGGAAGTTTGGATTTTACCATTTAGATAAAGGGAAGTGATCAAAGGTATCGAAGTGTGGAGTTGATAACGTTGATCATTCTATTCCATTGTGGAGGATGGACTACATTGAAGAAATAATGAAGAGAGTAATAAACTGAAAGAGCTTCAGTTGGGTAGAAGTAGTGGAGATACAGAGTAAACAACTGGTCTGAGATGTGGATATGGCAAAACCAATATAATATTGTAAAGTAATTAGCCTCCAATTAAAATAAATTTAAATTAAAAAAAATAAAAATAAAAAAGAGGAATCAAGGGTAAATTAAAGATGTTTTAGTTTGAATGATGGATTGGGCAGTGATGCCATTAGTGGGGAGAAGGAATGGAAAAAAAAGTAAAAGAGTAAAAATAAAGCATCACATTCAGGACACACTGTCTTTGGAGTACTAGTGGGGCGTCCTGAAGATGTAACCCTGACAGTGACGGGAGAGTGTAGAGGAAGCAGCGCTATGCAAAGAGAAAGCAGGTGAAGATTAGAGGTCAGACAGATTCAGGCTGGCAGAAACTGAGCACCCAGAATCAGTCTGCCATTTGCAATCTTTATGACAGCATGACAGGTTCAGTCCAACCTTTGCTGTCTATAATGATAAGCAAGACATCTCTTTCCAGGCCTGGAAGAAATCAAGTATATTTATCAGAGGTCAAGGTAGGGAGTTCCCCCAGTGGAGGTTATAGAGCATCACAGAAAGGGAAGAAAGGAGAGAGACAATTTACAAATTCAAATATCTGTTTTATTTTCATTCTTCTATAGTTAATACTGCACGAAAATGTGTATTATAGAGTCACTTGCAACAGCAAAAATGATAAATCACCTAAATTCCCAACAAAGATTCAAATTGGTAAATTTTGGTACATTAACTCAAAACATTTCTTTTAGAAAAGCTGCCTATTTCAAAGAAATAGATACCACATGCCACTTAATAACATTCCTTAAAATGATAAAGCTTTGGCTATTTTTGTGTTACTAGATGTAATTATATCAAGACAAGGGATTCTTTCTGACAGGCATCCCCATCTCAAAGTATCTTTTAAAGGTGGGATCACCTTACTGCACACTATACCCTAGACAGAAACCAAAAAAGGAATATAAAAAGCAGGAAAGAGAGAAGTAAATGGATAGGTAAAGGAACAGGGTAGCACTATTTCCCAAAGTATGTTCACAGATTCTCTGTGAAAAACAAAAAAGAATTCTGCAGTCTATAAATTAAACCCACTATGTCAAGCACAGGATTTTGAGAAGTTCTGTTGTAAAGAAGCTCATTTTAAATTTAACTCAGTATGTCCCAAATTTATTTACCATGGAACTCTCATTGCAAAACACTTATTAGCATGCTATGAAACTATGGTTCTATTGAACATACTTTGACAAATATAAACTAAATTAAAATAACCACTTGGTAACAAAGTAGCTTTGGAAAGGGAAGAACTAGTAGAAAGACAAGAAGATTGAATTTGGGAGTTCTTACTTCTGAGGATGTCTTTAAATAACTGATGGTACTTTTTTGCATTATAATTCTTTCTTGTGTCAAGTAGGGAAAGTAATTTATTTTGCCTTGGTCTTACAGACACCCTGATACTAGCTGTATAAGATGCTGGTAGAGAGGATGGTAAATACGTAACACTTGATTCTCTGCATTCTAATATTTTAGTTATTGACTTGATCCATATATTGAAATGAGATTAAAAGAAAATCTTAGTGTTAGGTACTAAGGAAGATAAATAGTCTCTGCAAGAAGCCTACAATATCTTGTAAAACAAGATTTACATAGGGGATAGAATGAATGAAAGGGCTCAATCGTTAGATACAGATTATCAATGTTACTGAAGTTTAGAGGACCAAACAAAACAAGCTGGAAGAATTAGGATTTGATCTGAGTATTGAAGTTCTACTGGAAGATGACTCGAAAGAGGACCTTTCAGGCAAAAAGCTCTATGAATGAAAGCAGTAAAAAACCTGGCATATTCCTAAGAATGAAGAAACAGGCCTTACAGGTATGTGTCAGAGAACAGAGGTTAAAAATATCAAAAAGGAAAACTTGAAATCTTTTTCCATCAATGAGAACAGATGGAAATAAAGAATAGCATTGATTTGACAAAATTAAATCCACTGAGAATATTTGATTTAAAAGTTCCCACTGAAAACAGAACCTCATCCTGGTTTAACATGGTGGAAGAATTTCCCAACTTTCCCAACTTCCTGTTTTCCATGAAAACATCACACACACATTCTTTAAGTAAACAGCACTATAAATGTAAAAGACCAGATTGCCAAATCTGGGGAAATAGATTAATCAACAACGGCGCTGGGAAAATTAGCTGCATGAGACAAAAATAAATCCTAATTTCAGGACTTTCTCCCAAATAAATTCTAGATGCATTTACAATATATTTTTTAAAACATGAAACAATAAAGAAGAAATGATAGTATTAATCTTATTTCTTTTTTTATTAATTTAAAACTTTATTCTATTTTACAATACTGTAATGGTTTTGCCATACATTGACATGAATCAGCCATAGGTGTACACGATCTCCCAATGCCGAAGCCCCCTCCCAACTCCCACCCCACACCATCTCCCTGGATCATCCCGTACACAAGCCCCAAGCATCCTGTATCCTGTATTGAACATAGACTGGCGCTTCATTTCTTGTATGATAGTATACATGTTTCAGTGCCATTCTCCCAAATCATCCCACCCTCTCCCTCTCCCTCAGAAGCCAAAAGTCCGTTCTATACCACTGTGTCTCTTATGTTGTCTCCCTTACAGGGTCCTCATTACCATCTTTCTAAATTCCATATATATGTGTCAGTACACTGTATTGGTGTTTTTCTTTCTGGCTTACTTCACTCTGTATAATCGGCTCCAGTAATCTTATTTCTGATTGTGGAAAGACTTTTGAAGAATAGGAGAAATTACAAATTACTATTAATACATTCAAATTTACAGCTTTAGAATACATATAAAAAAAAACAAAAGGCAAAGAAACCACAGAAAATGTCTTCAGTATATATGACAAAGAAGTAATAACTCTACTACATGAAGAGCTATAACTGATAAGAATATAATGTTACTATGAAACATGGGTAATAAACATGAAGTTGTAAATTCCCAATAGTTTACCCATATTTTTCAAAATTTCTATAATAAACATGTACTACTTTTATACTCAGGGAAATAAACCCTACTAAACAAATCCTAAACAAACCCTACTCTTATAAAAGCTAAAATGGGACCAAGAACCTCAAAAGATCACAGTGCTGTGGAATCATATTTTCTGTGTTAAACAAAAGGCACTAGAAAATTCAAGCAGATTTGATAACTATAGTTCTAAATGGGTATCTAGAAACAGAGTGAAACAAGGATACACTTCACAGGTATACAGGTCTTTCAGTTTCTAACTTCATTTATTCCAGTCTCTTTCCCAGCCACATTCTTTGGATGCCTTGTCCTTCTTTCTACAGTGCAGTCCTTGTCCTCCCCCTTGCTGCATTAGTAAGGCTCTCTGTCTCTCCAAGCAGATTTTTTACATCATTGCAGCCTCTGCCATCATCTCTTCTTCCCAATGTTTGTACCATTTATTTGGCATTTACCATACAGTACTTTGGCCACCCCATGCAAAGAGTTGACTCAATGGAAAAGACCCTGATGCTGGGAGGGATTGGGGGCAGGAGGAGAAGGGGATGACAGAGGATGAGATGGCTGGATGGCATCACCAACTCGATGGACAAGAGTCTGAGTGAACTCTGGGAGTTGGTGATGGACAGGGAGGCCTGGTGTGCTGCAATTCATGGGGTCACAAAGAGTCAGACATGACTGAGCGACTGAACTGAGCTGAACTATCATACACTACCTTTTATTTTGGCTTATCTTTGTACAGGTATATTTTGCCACCCACATCAAGAAGGTTGTAAACACAACCATACAAATGCACACATACATACAGATATCATACATACAGATATCAGCTGATGACAGAGCTTAAAACATCTAACAGATGCTAACAGCTAACCATTCTGATAATTACCATACAGTAATAACCATTCTGATAATTACCATACAGTAATAACCATTGAGAAGAAAGGATTCCTACTCACATTCTATGATATGCAAATAACATCTTGCTTTCCTCAGGTTCTTGAATTGAACCTAAAGGGAACTAAGAATGCTTCTCTCCTGACCAGATCAAGCAACCTCTTGGCAAATCAAAGTAAATAATTCTTTCAGTACCATTGCTTGCTTACCAGCATAGCTGGTATTGTTTTATGTTTTCAGGCACATGGCAGTTGGAGAATAGGGCTGTAATATTAGGGTACTCCATCCACAAGAGGAGATGAAGTGATCTGAAATATTCAGAATTCTAGTTCTTTCTGAGCTTGGAAAATAATGTTCTGGATACACCATTTTCTGGGCAAAGGGAAGTAAATCAGATCCTGGCACTGACTTGTCAGTACTATATTGAATTTAGACTTCTCAAATCACTAAATACTTGGTTTTCAAATACAGTCTAACTTTCCTCACACGTTCCTATAAGACAGCTACCAATACATCCAAGTATTCTTAGGTTCTGCGGAATGCCCTGGAAACTTCATTCTAGCATTGTCCCTGTCTTTGAATTGTTTTGACATTTCTTTGACATTATTTTGCTATTCCATAGGCAAAGTGGTTGAGATTTCTGTGACCCAGCAGAAGAATCTTGAAAGATCCAGTTACTTTCCTGGTAATTTTTGACATTTATCCTGGTAATTTTTGACTTACCTGTCATTTAGCCAGATCTGGTGTAAAAAGATATATTGTAGAATTGTAAGCAAAGAGTGACATGAAAATTATGGAGACCACAAAGGGTCTCAATTTCTCCCAGACAATTTCAGGTGATTCCACTGCTCTTTGGCAAAGTCAATGCTGTGTCTCATCACTGTCAACAGCAGATGACTAGTCTCATACTTAGACACAGAGAAGTAGTAATCATGTTTTTCTTTTATTCAAGAATGATTTTCTACTTTCAGGACAGAAAGATGACATAGCTATAGACTCTAAAGAGAGTCAATATTTCCTGAGACTCCAAGGTAGAAAGGTAGGCTTGGAAAAGAAGAGGGCACAAGAGAAAGAAGCAAGTGGAAGCATAAGTACTAAGCGGAAAGAAGCGCGTGGAAGCGTCAGTACTAAGCGGAAAGAAGCGCGTGGAAGCGTCAGTACTAAGCGGAAAGAAGCGCGTGGAAGCGTCAGTACTAAGCGGAAAGAAGCGCGTGGAAGCGTCAGTACTAAGCGGAAAGAAGCGCGTGGAAGCGTCAGTACTAAGCGGAAAGAAGCGCGTGGAAGCGTCAGTACTAAGCGGAAAGAAGCGCGTGGAAGCGTCAGTACTAAGCGGAAAGAAGCGCGTGGAAGCGTCAGTACTAAGCGGAAAGAAGCGCGTGGAAGCGTCAGTACTAAGCGGAAAGAAGCGCGTGGAAGCGTCAGTACTAAGCGGAAAGAAGCGCGTGGAAGCGTCAGTACTAAGCGGAAAGAAGCGCGTGGAAGCGTCAGTACTAAGCGGAAAGAAGCGCGTGGAAGCGTCAGTACTAAGCGGAAAGAAGCGCGTGGAAGCGTCAGTACTAAGCGGAAAGAAGCGCGTGGAAGCGTCAGTACTAAGCGGAAAGAAGCGCGTGGAAGCGTCAGTACTAAGCGGAAAGAAGCGCGTGGAAGCGTCAGTACTAAGCGGAAAGAAGCGCGTGGAAGCGTCAGTACTAAGCGGAAAAAAGCCCGTGGAAGCGTCAGTACTAAGTGGAAAGAAGCGCATGGAAGCGTCAGTACTAAGCGGAAAGAAGCGGGTGGAAGCGTCAGTACTAACTGGAAAGAAGCGCGTGGAAGCGTCAGTACTAACTGGAAAGAAGCGAGTGGAAGTGTCAGTACTAAGTAGAGGCTATGAGGCAGTTCATTCATGAATTAATTCATTTATAAATATTTATGGAGTGCATTAAGAGTGACCAGGCATTATGTTAAGTAGTGGAGATGCAAACTGTTACATTCCTAAAGTTAAGTCTATCACTAGGATGAGCAAATGCCAAGACCAAACTAGGAAAGTACGTGTGCTATATGGCAGGCAGCTTATAACTGAGATGCTGTCTCCTTTATTTCTGATCAATAGTTTTATCGCTGGCCAAATACAGTCCTCTCTCTGAGAATACAATCATGATGCTGAAAATGTACATGTACAAATTTCAACCATGTTTGCTAGAAAAAGAGGGCCAATATGACAGGGGCGCAAGACTCAATAGATATGCAGAATAAAAATATGAAAAGAAATCAACATGTAGATTATGAACAAAACACACAGAAAACTTGAAACTTGAGTATAAATGAAGTAAAGCCTCTAGCAGACAATATAAAACAAGCTACAGGACAAAAAGAATTTAAACATGTTCCAGAGTCAGCTTGTCCTTCTTCTTACCCTCGTCCCCTGCCTGACCTCTAAGTGTCTGTGCAATTGCCAGTTTGTGTCGGACTTCACATACTATGACTTTTTGATTTCTGCTCTGCATAACATATTTCTACAGTTTGACACTGTGGCAGCAGGGGCTGTAAACTGAATGCTCCTTGGAGGCTACTGACTTGAAGTGTGGGTGGAGAAGAGACAGGAGACAGTCAAGGCCAAAGAAAAAAGGAAGCAAAAATTTCTTTCACTTTTGGACTTGAGGAAGCATTTTTTTTTAACAGTTTAGCTAAAATACAACTCATAACATATAATTCACCCACTTAAAAGTGCATAAGTCAGTGGTCTTTATGACATTCACATTAACTGTGCATCGAGCACGGCAATCACTTTTAGAACATTTTCATCACTCTAAAAAGCAACCCTGTAGCTATTTTCAGTAGTCAGTTTGAAATACTCCCAGAGCATCCTGTTCTCAGCAAGGCTGCTCTCAAGAAAAACTATTTTATAGGAACCTAACTGGGGTTTTATCAGAGCCTAACAATCCTGGGGAAAGGAAATGCTCCAGACTGTTCCAAGTATTTCCTTCCAGCCTGGGGGAAGGAAAATACTGGACTCCAGCCCTCTGCAGCCTTCCTATTTCATCACAGTGGGTGAGGAGAGCTAAGATGTGCTTGTGAAGGTAATACCTCACAAGAGCAAAGGCTCACTAAAAGACTGAGACCAAATGCTAGGACTGCGGAACACTTCCCCTCTCCCCACACCTTATGGCCACAACAATAGAGCTCTTGCATGACAAATACAACTGAGTGAACAACATATCTCAGGTTTTTTTTTTTTTTTTTTAAAGAAGCTTCTAGGGAAATCCAAAGACAAGGAAGACAAAAACAAGGACATCAGAGAAAATTTTAGCCTCTGACAGATCTCAACAAATAGTAAACACAACCTGACTCCTATCCAGATATTCATAAAACCTTACACTTAAAGACATCTTAGTGCTTCAGTTCTTTTTGCATCATGTCTGGCTTACAACCAAAAAATTACAAGACATACTGAAAGGCAAACCACACAGTTTGAAAAGCCAGAACAAGCACCAGACACAGACTCATATATGACCGAAATGTTGAAATTACCAGACTTGGAATAAAACTACTATGATCAGGATGCTAAGGGCTCTGGTCAGGAATGTAGACAACATGCAAAACCAGATGGGTAATGTAAGAAGAAAGACAAGAAAAATATCTAAGAAAAAATCAAAAGGAAATGCTAGAAATCAAAAGCCCTCTGGAGGAGAAATGAAGAATGCCTTTGGTGTGCTCATCCCTAAACAGGACATGCTGAGGAAAGAATCAGTGAGCTTGGAGAAATGTCAATAGGAACTGTCAAAATTGAAATGTAAAGAGAAAGGGAAAGAACAGAATATAGGTCTCTCTCAGGACCTGAATGCAGAGCACTCCTATGAAAACTTTTATATGCCAAACTGGCATAAAGCAGACAGTATCTCATGCTTGCTAAAAGTTCACATCATGCCATTTTACTTTCATGAAAGACCAATGTTAGTATAGTAACGCTTTTTTATTTGTTAAACAAAAAATTCCCTTTGGATTTATTTTGGTTAGTGAAAAGAAGTAGCAACATAGGTTTTTTTGTAAAACCTAATGGTGTAATGTGAAGTTTCAGAAAGTGGGGAGAATTGCTATCTTAGAACTGCGGGACAATTACAAAAGGTTTAACATAAATGTGATGGGAACACTAGAAGGAAAAGAAAGAAGAAAGAGAAGAAATACTTGAAGTAATAGTGATTGAGAACTTTCCAAAATCATAGACAGACCTCAAGTCACAGATACAGAAGCTCAGAAAAAACCTGCAGAATAAATATCTAAAACCACACTTACGCATATCATATTGAAACTGCAAACAATCAAGGACAAAGGGAAAATCTTGAAAAAAGTAAGAGAAAAAAAGCCTTTACTTATAGAGGAGTATGGACAAGAAATATTTCAAACTTCTCTCAGAAGACCATGCAAGGAAGAAGACAGTGAAATGAAATATTTAAAGCATTGAAAGAAAAAAACCCTAACCTAACCTAGAATCCTATACCCAGTTATTTGCAAGATATTGTAAATGAAGTTGTTAAAAGGAAGAAAATAATATACATCAGAAAATCAACTCTAAATAAGGTACACTAGAGAAGGAATAAACTAAGGTAATACAAAATTCATTTTCTTAACCTTAATTGATCTAACAGTTTGTTCAAAACAATAATAGCAACATCATATTAGAGACACAGATGTACAGAACAGACTTTTGGACTCTGTGGGAGAGGGAGAGGGTGGGAAGATTTGGGAGAATGGCATTGAAACATGTATACTATCATGTAAGAAACAAATCACCAGTCTAGGTTTGATACAGGATACAGGATGCTTGGGGCTGGTGCACTGGGATGACCCAGAGAGATGATATGGGGAGGGTGGTGGGAGGGGGTTTCAGGATTGGGAATTCATGTACACTAGTGGCGGACTCATGTCAATACCAATACAGTATTGTAAAGTAAAATAAAATAAAATAAAATAAAAC
>SJYC01111298.1:0-29579 GCA_006408675.1 Madoqua kirkii | reverse complement strand
AATGAGGGCATCCAAAGCAATCTTCAGATTTAATGTGATCCTTATCGAATCACCCAGGGCATTTTCCACAGAAGAAGAACAAATAATCCTAAAATTTATATGGAACCACAAAAGACTCAATACTACCAAAGCAATCCTGAGGAAAAAGAAGAAAGCTGGAGACATAACCCGTCCAGACTTCAGACAATACTACAAAGCTACAGTAATCAAAACAGTGTGGTACTGGCACAAAGACAGACATACAGATTAATGGAACAGAATAGAGTGCCCAGAAATAATCCCACACACCTATGATTAATTAACCTTCAATAAAGGAGGCAAGAACATACAAGGGAGAAAAGATGGTATCTTTAGCAAATGGTGTTGTTAAAGCTGGAGAGATCCAAGTAAACCAATGAAGTTAGGATACTCTCACACCATACACAAAAATAAATTCAAAATGGCTTAAAAAATTAAATATAATACATGATACCATAAAATTCCCAGAAGAGAACATAGGCAAAACATTCTCTGACAGAAATTGTAGAAATGTTTTCTAAGGTCAATCTCCCAAAGCAAAAGTAAGCAAATGAAACTTAATCAAACTTAAAAGCTTTTGCACAGCAAAGGAAACCATAAACAAAATGAAAAGGCAACCTACAAAATGGGACAAAATATTTGCAAATGACTGACAAGGATTTAACTTCCAAAACATACAAACAGCTCATAAACTCAATGCAAAAAAAAAAAAAAAAAGTGCTGTGCTTAGTTGTGTCTGACTCTTTGTGACCCATGGATTGTAGCCCACCAGGCTCCTCTGTCCATGGGGATTCTCCAGGCAAGAATATTGGGGTGGGTAGCTATCCCCTTTTCCAGGGGATCTTCCCAAACAAGGGATTGAACCCAGGTCTTATGCGTTGCAGGCAGATTCTTTACCACTTGAGCCACCAGGGAACTCCTTTGTTTGCTTAGAGCCTTTTAAAAAGTTTCTAGTCTTCCTCGAGCTCTTCTCCCAGGGTTTCCCAAGGATAATATACTGTGCTGACCTGATGATGTGCCTCTGGCCTTTCCAGCTCCATCCAGATGTCAAAGTCCTCCCTCTCAGATCTGCTATGAAATTGAGACACTTTTTGGCAGACTGAAGTCTGTAACTGTAACTACTCATGTAAACTCCCATCTCCTTTTCTACAGCTGTGTTGGAAGGCAAATATGGGAAATTTGTGAATCTGTCAGAACAGGATGACTGGCTCATAGATGAGACTCTTTCTGTGGGGGACAGGGGAAGAATGGTTAGTAGTTTTCTCAAAGTTCACACTTTCGGTCAGTAATTTGTTTTGACTCAATTTATGAAAAAAGTTTGGAAAGCATATTGAAATGTTCTGAATCTAAATTTCAATCTCGTGTACACCTGTGGCTGATTCATGTCAATGTATGGCAAAACCAATACAGTATTGTAAAATAGAATAAAGTATTTAAAAAAATAAATTTCAATCTCTTTCTTAAGAATCTTGGGGATTTAAAAAGGTTGTTATCTATCTTTTTAATGGTATAGGGAGAGGATGCCTAGAGAATGCCAGATGGGCTAATTTGTCCTGAAGAGCCTTTCACTAAAGATTCTACAACAATATACAGTCTAATCAGACAGTGAGTCTATTGGTGGCTATCTTTGCCAGTGGCCTTGGGATACTGCTCTGTTCTCTAATCCTTCTGGAGGCATCTCCACACTACTCGACCCTCTCTTCCAGACTCTGAATTACTTAGAAAACACAAAAACAATGACAACATCTAAAAATAGGTTAGACATTTTTATTATTATAAGTCTATACCCCATGACAGATATAGGGATTACATTTTCAGTTAACATTAATCTTAGATTTCTGTTCTTTTTTACCAACCAGATTGACCATCTTTGAAGGTAGGATGTAGGTGTGATAAGTCATCATTTTATTGTAAACAGCACTTACAGACACTTGAGAAATAACAGTTATATTTGGATTTGTTGAATTTTAAGCCCTTTGCAGGCATAGGGATTTGAGCTTAAAGTTCGTCCAGTTTATACCACTGCCATATGTAGTGTTTGTTCATATAAGGGTATTTGTAGAAAACATGAGAAAGTGGTGTGTCTTAAGAGTTAGTTAAATTATTATTCATACCTTATTTACTACCAAAAATGACATAAGGTTGCCTGTAACATTAAAACATGTAATTCAGTCACTAAGTTGTATCCAACTCTTTACGACCCCATGGACTACAGCACGCCAGTCTCTTATATCCTCTACTGTCTCCTGGAGTTTGCTCAAATTCATGTGCACTGAGTCAGTGATGCTATTTAACCATCTCATCCTCTGCCGTCCCACTCTCCTTTTTGCCATATGTAGTGTTTGTTCATATAAGGGTATTTGTAGAAAACATGAGAAAGTGGTGTGTCTTAAGAGTTAGTTAAATTATTATTCATACCTTATTTACTACCAAAAATGACATAAGGTTGCCTGTAACATTAAAACATGTAATTCAGTCACTAAGTTGTATCCAACTCTTTACGACCCCATGGACTACAGCACGCCAGTCTCTTATATCCTCTACTGTCTCCTGGAGTTTGCTCAAATTCATGTGCACTGAGTCAGTGATGCTATTTAACCATCTCATCCTCTGCCGTCCCACTCTCCTTTTGCCTTCAATCTTTCCCAGCATCAAGATCTTTTCCAGTGAGTTGGCTCTTCACATCAGGTGGTCAAAGTATTGATTGGCTGATTGATATAAAGAGTAAAAGATATGTTGATTTTAAAAGTAACAGAAAATAAGAAAAAGTGGAAATAAGAAAATTAATAGTATAAATAGTATAACATTATGAATATATGTGTATAGTAAAAATGCTATAAATAATAGAATAACAGAAGTAATAAAAATACAATAAAAAATTATAATACATATAAGATAAATAGAAAAGAGTCAGATTTTAGAAAACAAAAAAATAGAAGTGAAAGTAAGAAAAACGAACTGGGAATCTGGGTAAATTTATCATCTAATGGAGTGCTGAACAGTTTCACTGGCTTCTTAGCTGCCAAACAAAAAAGAAAAACACACAAAATTTCTAGTTTCAATAGAATTCATCTGAATAGTCAAATATTTTCCTGGTACTGATTTCTAGGAGAGACCTTTTTTCTATGGTGGACAAAAAGGTATATAGGGTTCTTTAATTTTATAATTGATTTGTGAAATTTTTCCAAATGGATATCTCTTACACCAGCATTAAAAGTCAAATGCATATGGGTTTATTTTCACCATAAAACTAATCACTACCACCTGATAATTTATTGTTTAGTTGTATGGTCATTTGTTTGTCTGTTTTCATCAGCTTATAAACAGACTGGGGACTTACTCTGTCTGGTTCAGTATTATATCCCTGACTAGCATAGAAAAGGTACTCAATAAACATGAACTGAATATACAGATAAATGTAAATGGGTGAACTATTAGCCAATGGTTTTATTTGCTTCTTATAATCATTTCTAGTTTATATAAATAATGCTATATAAGCAAATAAATAAAATTTAACTGAGTTTAAATAAACAAGAGTTTAAATAAATAACTATGTTAATGGCACAGAAAAAAAATGCATATCTTATTCTTTGACAGGGGCACAATAAAGGACAGAAATGGCAAGCACCTAACAGAAGCATAAGATTCCCCAGTGGCTCAGACAATAAAGAATCTGTCTGCAATGCAGGAGACCCGGGTTCAACCCCTGGGTCGGGAAGATACCCTGGAGAAGGAAATGGCAACCCACTCCAGTCTTATTCCATCCTGGAAAATCCCATGGATGGAGGAACCTGGTAGGCTACAGTCCATGAGGTCACAAAGAGTCGGTCACGACTGAGTCACTTCACTTAACAAGAGCATAAAAGATTAATAGGTGACAACAGTAAACAGAAGAACTCTATGAAAAAGTCTTAATGACCTGGATAACCACTTTTATGAGGTCGTTCACCTACAGCCAGACTCACCTGGAGTGTGAAGTCAAGTTGGCCTTAGGAGGCATTGCTATGAACAAAGCTAGTGGAGGTGATGGAATTCCAGATGAGCTCTTTCAAACTCTAAAAGGTGATGCTGTTAAAGAGCTGCACTCAATATGCCAGTAAATTTGGAAAATTCAGCAGTGGTCACAGGATTGGAAAAGGTAAGCTTTCATTCCAATCCCAAAGGAAGGCAATGCCAAAGAATGTTCAAACTATTGTACAATCACATTCATTTCACATGCTAGCAAGGTAATGCTCAAAATCCTTCAAGCTAGGCTTCAACAGTATGTGAACCAAGAGCTTCCAGATGTACAAGCTGGATTTAGAAAAGGCAGAGAAACCAGAGATCAAATTGCCAGTATCTGCAGGATCATAGATAAAGCTGCTACTGCTGCTGCTAAGTCACTTCAGTCATGTCTGACTCTGTGCGACCCCACAGATGGCAGCCCATCAGGCTTCCCCATCCCTGGGATTCTCTAGGCAAGAACGCTGGAGTGGGGTGCCATTGCCTTCTCTGAGATAAAGCTAGGGAATTAAAAAAAAAATCTACTTCTGCTTCATTGGCTCAGTTAAAGCTATTGACTCTGTGGATCATAAGAAACTGTGGAAAATTTATAAGGCCATGGCAATACCAGACCACCTTACCTGCCTCATGAGAAATCTGTATGCAGGTCAAGAAGCAACAGTCAGAACCAGACAAGGAACAACTGGTTCAAAATCAGGAAAGGAGAACGTCAAGGCTGTATGTTGTCACCCTTATTTAACTTATATGCAGTATACATCATGTAAAATGCTGGGCTGGATGAAACTCAAACTGGAATCAAGATTATTGGGAGAAATATCAGCAACCTCAGATATGCAGGTGACACCACTCTAATGGCAGAAAGCGAAGAGGCACTAAAGAGCCTCTTGATGAAGGTGAAAGAAGAGAGTGAAAAAGCTGGCTTTAAACTCAACATTCAAAAAACTAAAATCATGGCATCCGGTGCCATCACTTCAAGGCAGATAGATGGGAAAAAGTGGAAGCAGTGTCAGATTTTATTTTCTTGGGCTTCAAAATCACTACAGACAGTGACTACAACCATGAAATTAAAAGATGCTTGATCCTTGAAAGACAAAGGTCTGTAGAGTCAAAGCTATGGTTTTTCCAGTAGTCATGTACAGATGTGAGAGGTGGACCATAAAGAAGGCTGAGCACTGAAGAAATGATGCTTCTGAACTGTGGTGCTGGAGAAGACTCTTGGGTCAGTTGGACAGTGAGGAGATCAAACCAGTCAATCCTAAAGGAAAGCAACCCTGAATATTCATTGGAAGGACTGATGCTGAAGCTGAGGCTCCAATAACTTTGGCTACCTGATGTGCACAGTAGACTCACTGGAAAAGACCCTGATGCTGGGAAAGACTGTAGAGATTGAGAGCAGGAGAAGGGGGCAACAGAGGATGAGATGGTTGATGGCTTCACCAACTCAATGGACATGAGTTTGAGCAAACTCCGGGAGACAGTGAAGGACAGGAAGCCTGCTGTGCTTCAGTCCATGGGGTCACAAAGAGTAAGATACAACTTAGTGGCTGAACAACAGGAACAATCCACACAATATTACACTGTCAAAAAATCAGGCTTCCTGTGACATACACAGGAATCTTTTCTACAATATTTAGGAATATGGTATCAGCAGAAACATTGTCATGTTGAACCAAAAAAGATTCAGACAGGAGAAAGTGGAGGAAGATTGTTGTACTTCCATAATTCTACAAGCAGGAAATGTGCTGATAGAGCCACACGACTGCACACATGTGCTGCCACTCAAGAAAAGGAAGGAATGGCTTCCAGGACAGATGCAGATGCAGAAGCAGAAGCTGACAGAGACTCCACATATGTGGAGGCTGGAGTCACAGGCCCAGAGGCCAGTGCTAAGAGCCACAGAGCAATGCCAGTCCCTGAAATCTAACGGACTTTCACTTACTATATTCCAAAGTGTCTGGGGTTAGTAACCCCTTCATGCTCTCATTTTATCCTTGTGGAATGAAAATGTCTATCACGTGCCTGAAACATCACAGTAGTTTTGGACACAGATAAGTTATTTTCTAGGTTCACAGAGTCATAAATAGAGAAGAGTTTTACCGTAGTGTTGATCACACCTAGATTCTCACGTACATCTGACACAGATGATTTAGATGAAAAAATCTGTGACTTTTGAGCTGATAATATTTAAATGAGATTTCAGACCTAGAGAAAATGTTGTAATGGGTTGAACTTCTGTAGATGTTGGAACAGGGTGAATGTGTTTTTCATAAGCCAAAAAGTAAAAATTAGTGGTTTAAATGATGATCCCCAAAAAGATATGTCCAGGTCCTTATCTCAAGTGTCTGTGTATATGATCTTAATTGGAAAAAGAATCTTTGCAGATGTAACTTGGTTCCCTCTTACACTGTTGGTGGGAATGCAAACTAGTACAGCCATTATGGAAAACAGTGTGGAGATTCCTTAAAAAACTGCAAACAGAACTGCCTTATGACCCAGCAATCCCAATGCTGGGCATACACACCGAGGAAACCAGAATTGAAAGAGACTCATGTAGCCCAATGTTCATTGCAGCATTGTTTATAATTGCTAGGACATGGAAACAATATAGATGTCCATCAGCAGATGAATAGATAAGAAAGCTGTGGTACATATACACAATGGCGTATTACTCAGCTCTTAAAAAGAATAAATTTGACTCAGTTCTAATGAGATGGATGAAACTGGAGCCAATTATACAGAGTGAAGTAAGCCAGAAAGAAAAATACCAATATATTATACTGACATATATATATGGAATTTAGAAAGATAGTAATGAAGACCCTGTAAGTGAGACAACATGAGAGACACAGAGGTATAGAATGGACTTTTGGCTTCTGAGGGAGAGGGAGAGGGTGGGATGATTTGGGAGAATGGTTCTGAAACATGTATACTATCATATAAGAAATGAAGCGCCAGTCTATGTTCAATGCAGGATACAGGATGCTTGGGGCTGGTGTAAGGGATGATCCGAGGAGATGGTGTGGGGTGGAAGGTGGGAGGGGACTTCGGCATTGGGAGATCGTGTACACCTGTGGCTGATTCATGTCAATGTATGGCAAAACCATTACAGTATTGTAAAATAGAATAAAGTTTTAAATTAATAAAAATAAAAAAAGAAAACACTATTTCTGGATTAAACAGATGAGCCTTGAATCTAATGGCAAATATCCTCTGAGAAACAAAAGAGGAGGAGACACGGGGAAAAGAGGAGAAGTCAGTTAACTCAGACGCCAAAACTGGAGTTATAGAAACCACAGCTAAGGAATCCCTGGAACCACCAGAAGGGGAAGAAGCAAGGAAAGATTCTTTCCGCTAGGCTTTGGAGAGAGCATGCCCCTTCTTACATTTGATTTTAGAATTCTTGCCTCCAGAAATGTTAAAAAATAAATTTCTGTTGTTTCAAGCTACCAAGTTTGTGGTAACTTGTTACTGTAGCCACAGGAAACTTACACAACTAAGACAACATTTTACAGCTAAGGTAACTAAAATTTAAAGAACTTAAGTGATTTCAGTTTAAAGAAAAAGCATGAAACAGATGGTCTTTGCAACTGTTGCTTCAAGGTAGGGTAGAGACACAGAGGTATAGAATGGACTTTTGGCTTCTGAGGGAGAGGGAGAGGGTGGGATGATTTGGGAGAATGGTTCTGAAACATGTATACTATCATATAAGAAATGAAGCGCCAGTCTATGTTCAATGCAGGATACAGGATGCTTGGGGCTGGTGTAAGGGATGATCCGAGGAGATGGTGTGGGGTGGAAGGTGGGAGGGGACTTCGGCATTGGGAGATCGTGTACACCTGTGGCTGATTCATGTCAATGTATGGCAAAACCATTACAGTATTGTAAAATAGAATAAAGTTTTAAATTAATAAAAATAAAAAAAGAAAACACTATTTCTGGATTAAACAGATGAGCCTTGAATCTAATGGCAAATATCCTCTGAGAAACAAAAGAGGAGGAGACACGGGGAAAAGAGGAGAAGTCAGTTAACTCAGACGCCAAAACTGGAGTTATAGAAACCACAGCTAAGGAATCCCTGGAACCACCAGAAGGGGAAGAAGCAAGGAAAGATTCTTTCCGCTAGGCTTTGGAGAGAGCATGCCCCTTCTTACATTTGATTTTAGAATTCTTGCCTCCAGAAATGTTAAAAAATAAATTTCTGTTGTTTCAAGCTACCAAGTTTGTGGTAACTTGTTACTGTAGCCACAGGAAACTTACACAACTAAGACAACATTTTACAGCTAAGGTAACTAAAATTTAAAGAACTTAAGTGATTTCAGTTTAAAGAAAAAGCATGAAACAGATGGTCTTTGCAACTGTTGCTTCAAGGTAGGGTGAAAGGCACTGGAATGAAAGTGAGGAGATAGGAGTTCTAGTTCTGGTGTTAGCTGTGGGAGTCTGGACAAGTCATAACTTCTCTGGGCATTAGTTGCCTCATTTGTAAAAGTAAGAGTGGGGATGATGAGTATTTATATATATATATATTTGATTTATATTATATATAAATATTTTATATTTATATTAATATATATAATATATATATATAGATAGAGAGCTCAAAACTTGCTAGTCATCTGAATCACATGGAAAGCTTACATAAAAAGCTTCCTATAGACTTACTATAGACTCCCAGCCTTTATCATACCAGCCCTGTCCAACCTGTTAATTCAGAATCATTGCAGCTCTGAAAGCTATCTTTTAAAAATTTCCAGGTAATTAAAGATCACCAAGTTTGGGAATCACAGGGTGAGATGATTATCAAATCTCATTTGGTGCTAAGTTTTATGTTGGATTAGAGACCTATTCCCATAGTTTTCAACACTTAAATATATGCAGGGCATGGACGTGTATATCTGTGAACATAAAGAGGATGAATGTAAAAGCAAGTTTCTGGAAACTATTTATTCCAGGTTCCAGGGGCATGGGATTTGGGCCTAAAATAACTCTTAATATCTTTGTTCTGCATAACCAGTCACTGTCCCTGGCTGACTCCTTCCTGTCGCATCTCATCGTGTTCTGTGAACAGGATGACTGTGTAAAGCGTTTTCTCTCCACAAAGGGAAAGCACATAAAGCACATATGTGACACAACACAGGCCAAGTGAAACGGGCATCGTTCAAAGTGTCTGCATACAAGCTAGTGTTGCCAACATGGATTTGTCACATCTGAGAATAATATTCACAAAATCTTTTCCATCTTTCAGAAGTCACACAGATTTAAGAAAAGAAAACACATCTTCCTTCTTAGAAAAAGGCCCAGCTTGACTATATACGGTTTTTTTGTTTGTGTTTAAATCTAGGCTTGAGTTACCTTCTTGTCTCTCAAGTTTACCATATTTTGTCTCCTAAATTTAATGTCTAACTCCAGTAGTAGGTGTGGAAAAATTAAATGTGTATTAGAGCCTAAATGTAATCATTAAAACTCATTGATCCTGAGTAAACCCAATCTTAACAGAATTAAAAATCACTATGACTCTCTGGTCATGAAGTCAACACAGAAGGAAATGTATTTTTCTGATGTTTACTATTTGCTGAATACCATGTGTTAACAAGGCTTGTCAACACATAGAGCCTGAATTACATGTCTGTCAGCTGCAGAAGATCCTTATGGAGACAGGATTTGTGAATTTTGCAGAACTGGATGACCTAGAAAGATCAATGAAACACAGATCCCCGCTTATCTTGAGGAAGATCAAAGCAGGAGTTATTTTTTCTGTTTGTTCCAACCACCCCATTTCCCAGGGCTGGGCTAGTCTTCACAGTCTACAGTCACAGGGCAGTATGAAGCTGATGGGGAGGAATCACATCATCCCAGATAGCATTCTAATTTCTACAACACCAGTCTCTTTAAAGAGTCTTTGAAGAGTTAAAGTTAAAGGGGCACACAAATATCTCATTCAGGCAACTGAGACCTTTCCCATGGTTCTGTGTTATATCCTACACCTTCTGGGAACTTCTATCCTGGGATTTTCAGGAGGAAGCTGGTTCACTCACCAGATTTCACTTTTAGAGTCTTTAAGTACGTTATAACTAAAATCCTACATGTGATTAGATTTTATGCAGTCTTTCAATTATTCATTTTAAAAAATATAAATTTATTTATTTCAATTGGAGGCTAATTACTTTACAATATTGTATTGGTTTTGCCATACATCAACACGAATCTGCCATGGGTGTACACTTGTTCCCCATCCTGAACCCCACTCCCACCTCCCTCCCCATAACATCCCTCTGGGTCATCCCAGTGCACCAGCCCCAAGCATCCTGTATCCTGCATCAAATCTGGACTGGCAATTCATTTTCATATGATATTTTACATGTTTCAATGCCATTCTCCCAAATCATCCCACCATCGCCCTCTCCCACAAATTCTCAGGTTACTAAGACAAAGAAGCAAGGAAACAGAGATGTTTTTCTTTGGCGAAGTTAAGTATGAAAGCATGGAAAGTGTCAGTCACTCAGTCATGTCTAACTCTGCAGCCCCATGGATTGTAGCCCACCAGGCTCCCCTGTCCATGGGATTTTTCAGGCAAGAATACTGGGGTGGGTAGTTATTTCTTTTTCCAGGGAATCTTCCCGACCCAGGGATTGGACCTGGGTCTCCTGCTTGCAAGTGGACTCTTGAGGTCTGAGCTACCAGAACAGCATGGAAGCATCTCTTAGCTCCCCTACCCTATTAGACTGTGAGCTCTTTAAGGGCAGGGTTTATCTTTCTTTTATCCTGTTGTTACCAGCATTAAGACCAGAATTTGCTGCAGAGTGAGTACTCTACGAATGCTTGCTGAATAAGTGTATGAATGAATATAATAATAACAATATTAACATACAGACTGAGACAGTAATTACTCTATTGAAAACTTTAAGCTTGGCTTTTCTTGTCATTGTGGTTATTAATGCTTCTCAACTATTCTCACTAATATTTTATAAAAATTTTCAAACATACTGGAAAGTTGAAACAATGTAACAATAAACAACTATATACACATCTCAAGAATACTGGGGTGGGTAGTTATTTCTTTTTCCAGGGAATCTTCCCGACCCAGGGATTGGACCTGGGTCTCCTGCTTGCAAGTGGACTCTTGAGGTCTGAGCTACCAGAACAGCATGGAAGCATCTCTTAGCTCCCCTACCCTATTAGACTGTGAGCTCTTTAAGGGCAGGGTTTATCTTTCTTTTATCCTGTTGTTACCAGCATTAAGACCAGAATTTGCTGCAGAGTGAGTACTCTACGAATGCTTGCTGAATAAGTGTATGAATGAATATAATAATAACAATATTAACATACAGACTGAGACAGTAATTACTCTATTGAAAACTTTAAGCTTGGCTTTTCTTGTCATTGTGGTTATTAATGCTTCTCAACTATTCTCACTAATATTTTATAAAAATTTTCAAACATACTGGAAAGTTGAAACAATGTAACAATAAACAACTATATACTCATCCTCTAAATTTTATAATTTACATTTTTATTATAGTTGTCTTTTCATACACATATTCATCAATTATTCTCTCTTTGGTGTGTCTCAAAGTAAGTTGTAGACAATTGCATCATACAATTCTACTTCTATGATATAACATTTACAAATAATGAAATGTACAAATTTTAAGTGTACAGTTTAGATGAGGTCTGACAGATACATATTATCTTTGTAACCCCAATCCCTATTAAGATAGAATATTTCCATCATTCAGTCCCTATCCCTCAGAAGCAACCAGTGTTTTGATTTTTTCCCCACCTTATTAGTATTGCTTGATTCATGAGTATTTTAATGTAAATAGTCACCTATTCTGAAATTTCACATAAATAACAGCATGCAATACGTTCTCTTTTGCATAAAGTTTCTTTTAGTCAGTATTATCTTTTAGAAATGCATCCACATTATTGTATGTATTAGCAGTTATTACTTTTTATTGAAGAATGATATTCCATTGCATGAATATATTACAGTTTATCCATTCTCCTACTGATGGAGACTTGGGATGTTTCAAGGTTTTACAATTATGAATACAGTGGCTATGAACATCCTTTTTCAAGCCTTTTTGTGGACATAAGTTTTCATCTTAGCTATATACTTGGGATTAGAATTGCTGGGTTATAAGGTTTACTTTCATAAGAAAGTGCCAAACCATTTCCCAAAGTGGATGTATCGTTTACACTCCCATCAGTGATGTAGAAGCATTCTGGTTGCTCTAATCAGCACCCTCCCCCGGTTTTTTTTTTAACTGAAAAATTTAGCTTCAGCTAGTGTCATCCCAGCATGACATTCTGGATTCCTTTGTCTTAGAGGAGTAGCAGTGATTGAGCTCCCCCTTAAGTATATAGCTAATAAAGTTTATAGATAATAATAAAGCAATATCTTTAATTAAGGGCTTCCCTGGCAGCTCAGTGGAAAAAGAAATCTGCCTGCCAATGCAGGAGACAGGGATCAGTCCCTGGACTGGGAAGATCTCCTGGAGAAGGAAATGGCAACCCACTCCAGTACTCTCGTCTAGGAAAATCCACAGACAGAGGGGCCTAGAGGGCTATAGTCCATGGGGTTGTAGAAGAGTTGGACATGACTTAGCAACTAAACACCTACAACAATCTTTAATTATGCCTTAAAGAAAAGTTAGATGTATGAAGGGAAACCACTGAACTGTGTGTGCATATCCAAGGGGAATCCTGTGGCCCGTGGAGAATGTTAGGCTTTCATCAATATCACAGGGTGAGTTGAGGCTGACTGGGACGTTATGAAAGAACGGCAATCTACTTTTGAAAATTTGCTTTGGAACAAGTCTGTAGGATAACAGAAGTTATACCCAGTTTTGATTATGTGGAGCAACAATTATGAGCAGAGGGTCACAAGCACAATCTCTGTGAAGTTGAAAGAGATTGTTTTAAAATACGTTGCCACACAGATCAAGTTCAAAGATTCTCTTTCCCTGCCCCATGGCCAATAATCTAGACAGGATTTCAAACACCCGGAAAGTGTAATGGGGAGGAATCTCATATAAAATGTGGGCTCCAGCAGAATTCAGAAAGGAGTATGAGAAGTAAGAAAAAAACAAAAAACAAAAAAAACCAGTCATCCAGATAATTTGATAAGAGAACAGAGAAGATCTTGGCAATTTCATTGTAATAGCTGCAATTCTCAGTAACTTAATCCTTGGGGGGATGGTGAGGTGAAGATATTCCCACATGCAAGAGCACATTCTGACAAATTTCCTATTAGAGGCACTGTCCATCAAAACTGAAGTCTTATTTTCTATCTGGTGATAATCTACAGATTTCCCCCCTACTCAAAGCACTGACTTAAAAAGTAAGTTACAAAATGTGTCCAGTTTAGAGACTATTGTAATTCTGTTGACTTTGTATGTGTCTGCTGCAGGACATCTGTGATATCATGAACCTCCTCTCTCTGTTCTTCAGAGATGGGAAGATGAATACAGAGTTTATGTTGACAAGGACTATAAACTAAGCAGCTCCACACACACTCCCCCAGGCTCCCAGAATACAAAGAAAAAAGTAATCACTCCAAATGACCCCCAACTATTTAGAATTTCATACCATCAAGTCAGATGAGCCAAAATTGCTACCACCTGTAAAGATTCAAAGAAATACAAAAATCATGAAGAAGAAGAAGGAAAAAAAAAAAAAAAGGAAAGAAAAACGTGGCAGATGTGCTTGGAGGGAGGGAGAACCAACAGAGGAAGAACAAGCTTGGAGCACACCCTCCCGGGAACTTGTGATCATATCAGACTTCGAAATTCTGCCAGATTCTAAAGTAACAAAATAACATGCTTTATCTATTCTCACGATTTTAAGAAAAGTTTGTTAAAACGTATAGATCCTCTAGGATCATAGAAGTGAAGGGTAGAAGGAATTTGAGTGTGTCTACTCACAGAATCATAGACTTTTAGCTTCGGTAGGGGCCTTGGGAATCATTTAGTAGAGTTCGCTACCCAATATAAAATATCCCTTTATAAATATGAATCTGTTTTCTGCTTGCATGCAGAAATATGATCTGTTAAAATGTTTGAGTTCTCTAACTGTTGACAAGTTTTTCTCTAATACTGAGGAAATCTGCTTCTTTTTAACATTCAACCATGGGTTCTAGTTAGCAAAACAGAAGTAAGTCTACTCACAATTCTTAACAAGTGAGGTCCTCATATGTTTGAAACTGGGTATCATAAATCACCCAAGCCGTCTCTTTTCTAGGTTGAAATATCCACAGTTCTTTAAACAGGATTTCCAGATCTCTTGATAATCTGATTAATTTTATCTTCTAAACATACTTTATCAGTGTCTTGCTCAACATGTGGTACTCCAAATCAAACGCTATGCCTTAGGTATGGGCTTATTATCATAGCTAACTGCCTCCAATGACAATTGACAAGGTTAGATTACTTGTTCACATTTAATCAAAAAGAAATAGAGACAGAAATAAGAAATGGATCTCTGTATTCTCAGGTCAGAATTCTTTCTCTATATCATGCTGAAAATAATCTGTTACATAGGAAAAATACATTTCTTCAACATGGATAACAGAATTTTTGTGATTACAAAAGGAATGAATGGAAAGCAATGAGTCTTAGGATGAAGAATTTCCTTCTTACAGGCCAGTTTAATTTCCTTACTCCTGTCCACAAAGGAAAACAAAAATGTATTCCTCTGGATACAGATCTCAAAGGATGTAGTCGCAAAGGATCAAAGCATGAGTGAGCACCTCCTGGTCTTTGTTTAAGAGGTCTGGTGCAATCCAGAAGGGTTTCTTATACCTCCCAACTGAAATCCCAATACTTACTCCCCTGACATTAAAGACAAATTATAAATTTAAGACAATTAAATATCAGCCTGAGTGGTAGCGGGTGAAGCTCTGGCATATAAACTATACTCACCTTTTAATCAGATTTTTGAATATAAAATATATAGAGCAAAGATGCAGAATGGAGTGATGTATGTATTACTTCTAGCTAGTAGTTAAAATTGAGTTTGAGAGCATTGGGTAAAACAGCATTCTGTTGCACAATGGTTGGGTTTTGGCTTATGTGCTTTCTTTGTATCTTTATTACCCCCATAAGTTCCAAATTCACCCCTGAAAATACATATGGAATTAACTTAATATCTACTTACTGTAAATCAACAAGACAAAAGGCATTGAGAACTGAAACTCACACACATAAAAAAAGAATGAGACCTGCCTTAAAGGAACTCAGCAACTAATGTTAAGAAGACAAATATGCAATGACAAATAAGCTATGCTGATACAAGAGAAAAATGGATGCATAAAATAAAAACACACCTATATTCAATCTTTTCCTCTGAAAGCAGGATCCAAAGTTGGGGGATAATTTAAAATTGGGATCAATTTACATTTGACATCAGACTGAAAATTACATGAAAGCCTCAAAACACAGAAGATCCAGAAACTCCTCTTCTATCAGTGTCATAAACATGCCCTGTGAAATTAACTGGCCCCTAGGATGGGCTTTCTATGGCTCAGACAATAAAGAATCCTAAAATGCAATGAGCCCGGGTTCAATCCCTAGGTTGGGAAGATCCCCTGGAGAAGGGAATGGCTACCCACTCCAGTATTCATGCCTGGAGAGTTCCATGGAGTAAAGGAGCCCGGCGAGTTTCAGTCCATGGGGTTGCGGAGCAGGGCATGGCTGAGGGCAGAGCAGCTAGGATGAGCCAATTAATTCTGTAGAATTCTGACTCTGAGATGCCTGGACTTTCCATGACTGAAGGTGAACTCCTGGGAAAGGACTATGCTCCGCGGTCAAAGGTGACACCCAACTGTCGTTTGTTTGGGAGTGGGGCACTGCTATATTTGAAGTAGATATGAAAAGCACAACTGAGACAGGGCCAGGGCAAGCCACGGTGTGCTTTCCCTCCTGTCACTGGGTAGACTAGTGAGCAAAAAGCTGTTAGGCTGGATACAGGCCATTCTTATCCCCACAGTGATGGATTTTATATGACAAATAACAAACAGAAGCCAAATCTAGGAATGCTAAGAAATCCAATGCTGAGAAATCCGAAAGAGAAATATCAATTGTCAATTGTTTCCCAAAGGGGTTGGAAGGAGAACTGAATACAGCAATTCTGTAAAATGTAGTCCAAAAGCCCTCATTGTTTACTGCATGGTAAATCATAATGGCAGGAGTGGTCTTATCCTGTTACACTGGAAAATGAGCTAGAAGAAGATAAAGTCACAGCTTTTGCCACTAAATAAAATAAATAAATACTTAATAAGTACAGCAGAATGTCCAGACAATGCACAGTCTTGCCATTCTCAGCCACTCCTGCAAAGAGAAATTCTTTCTTTCAGGTTCTGCTGCAGGCACCACAGTAAAGCATTCTGACAGACAGTTGGGATACTATGAAGATCCTGAAAGCAGTTTGCTTAGAATACCACAGAGCTGGCCAATGTTTGAATTTTGAGCATAAAACATTTTATTTCCTTTTTCTGAATTAAGGAATGGGCCTATCCCAGAGTGTATCAAAAAGGGGAAACATTCCAATAAAGAAAAGATGACATACATAGTCAACTGAACCACAGTGATCTCTCTGCCAGTAGAGCTGAAGACTGACATTCTGTCTGTTGAAGGGAAACAATGCTACAGCCAGCCATGAGAGCCACTCTCGTTTCTATACACTGACACTATCCCTGCCTTTCTTCTCTCTTACTGTAAACAAACACTGATGGTTTCACTTGATTTTATCTTAGCATGTAAAAATCCCATGTGCATCAAGACAAGACAGCTCAAGAATACATGTATATTTTCAAGAATACAACTCAAGAATACACATATATCCAACTCATGGATACATGCATATGCATGGCTGAGTCCCTTAGCTCTTCACCTGAAACTGTCACATTATTAATTGGCTACACCCCAATAAAAAATAAAAAGCTTTAAAAAAAAGGCTAGACAACTTAATAAGCCAATCATTTCACCCGCAGGTATGCTTTTAGGAATAAACTTTCAAGAAACACACATATGTATGTACAAGGAACCAGTTAAGAATGTTCCATGAAATGCTATTTGGAAACAAAATAATAAAATGGAAACAACTGAAATGTTCATCAATAGCAAAATGGAAAATAAAACGTGGCAGAGTAATCAATGGAGAACTATGTTACAGATAAAAGGAACAAATTAGATCTCACTATAAGGATGAAGAAATTCTGAAAATACTACTGAAATGGAATTCTCCAGGCCAGAATGCTGGAGTGGGTAGTCCTTCCCTTCTCCAGGGGATCTTCCTAACCCAGGGATTGAACCCAGGTCTCCCGCATTGCAGGCGGATTCTTTACCAATTGAGCCCGAAAAATAATGTAACAGAATGATATACAGCATGGCCTACACACATAAACCTAGAAAACACACAAAGCAACATTACATATAAGACATAAAAAAAAAAGACACAGACACTCATAAATGGCTTTAAAATACTTTTATAAACTGAAAGGATAAATGCCAAACTCATAGCAGGAATGGGCTTCCTAGGGATTGAGTAGGGTGTTATCTATGTTATAATGTTTTGCTTCTTTTATTTATTTTCATTTAACTATTTTTCCTTTCTTTGTCTATTTCTTGACAACGTATGAGTTTTAAAATAAAAAGATGAAACATAAAACAAAAAAGTTAATTTTTAAGTCTAGATAGTGAGAATACAGTATTTGTTCTATATTTACATTTCTTAAAAAAATTAGACCTCAAAGGGGCCAATCACTTGACTGTATTTACTTTGAGGTATGGAAAATGCATGTATGGGATGTTAGGAATTCTCAACATACGTAAAGACTTAGCACTGTTTAATGTTTCCTCTGAAACTTAAAGGAGAGAGTTCATGGCTATCTGAGTGAACAACTGCTACTACAGACATGAGCCAGCCATTCAGCAATACTGGTTCTAGGCAAGGACATTGGCAAGAGGAAGCAGAATAGCGTAACAATTAAACTTTGACATCACACAGATCTGGGCCTAACTCCTGATTCAGCCACTAAGTGTGACTTTAGCTATGCTGCTTAACCTCTTTAAGCTTCCATTTCCTCATGTATAAAATGGAAATAATAATTCTTATCTCACATAGAAAGTGAAGAAAGAAAGTGTTAGTCATTCAGTTGTGTATGATTCTGCGACCCCATGGACTGTAACAGCCTGCAAGGCTCCTCTGTCCATAGAACTTTCCAGGCAACAATGTTGGAGAAGGTTAACATTCCTTTCTCCAAGGGATTTTCCCCACCCAGGGATTGAACCCAAGTCTCATGCATTGCAGGGAGATTCTTTACCATCTAAGCCACCAGGGAAGCTCATCTCACATAATTTCTGGAAAATTTCCTAAGCTAATGTATGAATATACCACTTTGTCTAGCACATAGGAAATATTCAAAGAATGGTTAGTGAAAATGAAAGGGATGAGGAAGCATTTATTGTTACACATGGACTTTTAAAGGTTAACCATTAAGAGAAGGCAATGGCAACCCACTCCAGTACTCTTGCCTGGAAAATCCCATGGATGGAGGAGCCTGGAAGGCTGCAGTCCACAGGGTCGCTGAGGGTCGGACATGACTGAGCGACTTCACTTTCACTTTTCACTTTCCTGCACTGGAGAAGGAAATGGCAACCTACTCCAGTGTTCCGGCGAGGAGAATCCCAGGGACAGAGGAGCCTGGTGGGCTGCCATCTATGGGGTCGCACAGAGTCGGACACGACTGAAGTGACTTAGCATAGCGTAGCATTCTTTTATTAATTCTACATACATGATGAATATGAGAGGTTTCCATCATAACAGTGGAAGAATATGAAGAGGTGAGTGAGATGTGAGGTGATGACTGGGGTCAGGAAGCCTTCTAGATGTGCCCCTAACCCCAATGCCCTCCCATCATCACTGAGAGTCACTGTTCTATGAATAGTTTAGCAGTATCCCAGTCTGGGAATTTAAGGTTTCTAGGACAACAGAGGTGTAGCTGGTAGCAGCTCCAGATCACTGCTCCCTCTGGGAACTTGGATTCCAGAGATTATCGAAGTGTGATACTTCCTGCTGGCAGCATCTGGATCTCCTGGGTGGACAAAATTTTGGGGCACTGGAAGGTGATAGTGGCTCATACTCTGTCTAAGCAGCCTAGTGTTTTAGGGGACTCCACCTTGAATCACAGGGAAGGAATCCCAAATGAAGGCCAACACAGTGTCCTAACATATCTGTCTACCCCAAGTCTTGTCTTGCTCCTGAAAGGAGACAATAGTTTACATCTCTTTCTTCCAAATATCAATAAAGGCTCAGAAAAAAAGAACAAAAAATTTTTGAGTTGTTCAAACATATTAAATCACAAAGTTTGAAGAAACCTCCAGTGGAGTCCATCTGACTGCCTATCGTTCCTTTTCCACCTTCCCACCCACATTATCCAGACTACATCAAAAGTCATTGTTGAAAACATAATGAAACCACTTTTCTTAGCTGCTTGTGTTTCTCGACACTTTCAGTCAATGAATCCAACTTTACCCCAAAAGTGTCAGTAGCAGATGCCTATTTTCCTTTAAGTTATTAATCTTCAAAAGTCACAATGATCAGAAACTGAATAAAACTGACCTTCTCGGTATTAGACCTCACCTAACTTGGTGGGTCAGAGGTCTGCAAGCGATGCAGGTTCCATTTCTGGGTCAGGAAGATCCCCTGGAGAAGGGAATGGCAACCCACTCCAGTACCCGAGAAATCCTATGGACAGAGAAGCCCGGCCAGCTTCAGTCCATGGGGTCGAAAGCAGTTGGACATGACTTAGCAACTAAACCACCACCACAAAAGACTCCTCCTTTCCTAGACAAATCTGTGGCAGGGCATTTCTAAGCTTATCTAAATATTTCTTGCTGCAATTTAAACCTCTGCTCTCTTAATCTTCTTTGTATGTACAGAGGACTTTGGAGGGAAGAAATCTGCAACCCCAGCAATGTGTTTAATAGTTCTCAAGTACAAAATTGCTCAAGCAATACTCTCCAGATTTTCCTCTTAGTCCAAAGACAGTGCCTATCACTTCAGCAGCCAGGTGCTTTGACATGTTTCCTATTAGGTTTAGAAAATGAGCAAACATATGGTGGGAGGGATTAAATGACATGATTGAGGCCAACAGTAAGGGTTTTAAAACTCTCTTTCATATGCTGGGGTATGTTTTTTCTGCACACTGGCCTGCATACTCTCAAGAGTTTAAATTAAGTAGGCAAAGATCATGGTAAGTGCTGACTATTTGGGAGAGACAGTTAAAGTCCCAGCCCTTTGAATATCCTGCCTGTCACTTAGCCTTTGAGTGCATCTGCCTACATTAATCAGTATCTCCTGAGGAGGGTACCTTCAGATTCAAGAGTCGGTTTGTCAAATGAGGTTTTTCACAATAGAGAAGCACAGACTATTAAAGGAGGAAGTGAAGGAGGGAGGGCGTGAGAGAAGACAAGAGAAGTAGAGGGAGAGATTGAAGGAGGAAGGAAGGGAGAGAGAAAAAAGAGGAGAGGGGCAGGGGGAAGGAAGAAGAGCCGGCTACTCTATTCTTCCATTTTGGGGAAAGAAAAACCCAGTTATGTTGTTGGTGCTATTATAATGTAAAGTGGTCTGTATTATCTATGAGGGAAAGCTTCATTTTCATCTCAATAAAGACTTCTGGGCTTGCACATATACAGTTCAGATTATAGTTCAAGATCAAAACTGCACCTGCAGTTCACAATGACCTATTTTTTGCCCCAGTCCCCCAAAGTTGCTCTGTAGCAAAGCCAAGTCAAAACAATGCTCAACAAAGACTGCAAGTTCCTGGCAATTTCCCTTCTACTCTACATGCTGCCAAGGTCACCCAGAGGTGAAGCTGAACTCTCCATTTGGCCTTTTTTGCCTTTTCCTCCCCATTTCCCCTCCCTCCACTTACATACATACTGATATGGTTTATGGCCTGTACCTCAAGAGCATTATCACCCTGGATTTCTATCAGGCCTGGGGTCAGCGGAAGCGGGGAAGGAGACTGGATGTGAGTGTGGGTGTGGCAAGGTCCTGCTGCCTTATCAGGGAGGGAAGAACGGGAATCCACCTGGTATGCTTCTGGCTGTGAAGTGTGGTGAGGTGAGCCAAGGTGCCAGGGGGTCACTAGGAGTTCACTTTGGATAAGTGCCCAATATTGAAGGACTTAGCTCATCAACTTTTTTAATTTGCAAAGATGTATTTCCTGTTGGGTTTCTTCTCCCTGTCATAGGGGCAAAAGAATCCAGTATGCAGCTTGTTTGATCTGTACAGGAAACATACCCCTCCTGAATTAAATCCAATTATGGTAATTCATTCAGAAAATCCATGGGATTGCTGGCACAAGTTAAACTGCCCAGGGTGGAAGAGCCGGGTATTTAGCCCGGGTATCTGTCAAGGATACCTAGGTGCTTTCCTCAGCACTGCATTAACCTGTACCCGAACCTTCCCAACATCATTTCACAAACTGGATAACCTTGGCCTGCCTTGTTGTACTCTCCTCTAAAATGGCAGTTCTTACTCTTTATTCCTAAACTGCTTCTATTACCTGCTTAAAGAGCCCTGGCGAGTAGAACAGCTAGGTCTCAGCAACAGGAAAAGAAACAGAATATCAAATTTCAAGTTTGTGCTTCCAGATTTGGGGGCTGAGGGTTGGCTAATGGGGAAGCCCTGTGGCTGTCCCTGAATAGGATATTAGCGACACTGTTCCTTTATGTAAATTTTGGATAGAACCGGCCATTGCTTGGGTCTTATGTGAATTATTACAAGCAGGTGGGAATATTGACTCATTCCACCCTGTTAAGGTCTAGTTGAAAATACTGCAAAACACTAAGGAATAGTATTAACTTTCTAAGCTCACTTTGCAGTAAAGAGAAGGTAACAGATAAGACTAAAAACTCTACCCTATTACAGTCAAATTGTCCTCACACCTATCTGATCTACTTTGGAATCTAGGTGTGATTAACAATAGCAATAATCACTTCTACTCAAACTAGAAGACTTTCTCCAATCAAAGTATTCATGGGCAAGACATATTTCAACAGACTGGATTCCTTGCTGAAAGACAACAGAGGGTATGCACCCAGGCTCCTTAGCAAGTAGTTCATATACTGACATAAAAGGAAGGATATTTATGGATATAAAATACTTTAAAGCATCTCTCTCATTGGAGAGTACTTGGCTTTTAAACTCTTTCTTTTAAAAAAGTTCATTTGTTCATTCATTCATTCATTCATTCATTTATTGAGCAGCTGCTATGTGGCAGGAACTGAGCTAGGATATAACTATGAGGAAGGTAACAGTTTCTATCTTAAATAGTGTACAGTTAGAAGAGGAGACATATGGGAAAATAAAAATAGTACAATAAGATACTGTATTAGAGCATTGTGTATGGTGTTAAAGAGGTGCAGAGAGCAGGCCAGCTCTTGCCTGAAAGAGTCAGGGGAAGTTTCCAAGGGGAGGAAACATCTGAGTCTTAAAAGTTGAATAAATATTTGCCAGGGATATAAGTGCCCAGTTAAAAGGAAAAAACTGCTATGTCATGTTGGATGAATAGCAACAAAGTGTGGGTATATCAAAGGAATAAATCGCCAGTCTAGGTTCGATGCAGGATACAGGATGCTTGGGGCTGGTGCACGAGGATGACCCAGAGGGATGGTATGGGGAGGGAAGTGGGAGGGGGGTTCTGGATTGGGAACACGTGTACACCCGTGGCGGATTCATGTTGATGTATGGCATAACCAATACAATACTGTAAAGTAATTAGCCTCCAATTAAAATAAATAAATTTAAATTAAAAAAAAAGAAAAGGTAGATAGGAGCTGCCCTAAAAAGATAGCAATATGCAAGGGCTTTCTCTTTCTTTTCTGGAGATGATGGGCAGACCCAGAAGAATAATCAATCAAATTTATATTTTAGAAAGATCACTTTGGCAATAATCAGAAGGGATAGCTACCATGCAAAAGCAGAGGGGACTCTGAGACAAGTGTGTAAAATTAGTATGATTAAGTTTAAAAGCGCTGATATAACTGTGGATACTTATTTAAATTTTGTCATATATCTGCCACCATTATGAGTGTTATGGAAAATCAATATAATAAGAGTTCAGAGACTGGAATGGGATGATAAGGAAAGGCTTTAAGGAGAAGGCAGGCAGACAGATACAATTGAAGCTGTAATAGGATGACCATCCCAGATTGCAGAAATATTTCAAATCAAGTGTGATGCCTCTAAATATAGGATAGAACCATGATGCATCTGTGAACTGGAGAACATCTATCAGACTATTGGGAAAACAAGAGAAATAAAATTATCCAAGGCCTTATACATTTAGGCAGGTATATCAACTTACACTGAAGTCTACCAAAATCTACATGGCACCCCAAAGTAGGGCTAGGCAGTCAAGCACTGTTGACACTGAGCTGACATGATCATACCTATAACTATTGTGGGGGGTTTAGTCCATTTCTAAGTTTGTGCATAGATTGAGATGAAACATGCTGGGCAAATACAAAGCATTTACTTCCAAAATGATAGATTTCTCTGGTCTGTTACCAATATTGAACCTTAGTCATCAACCAAGTGAAATGGCATTAAGTTGATATGAACCTGGATTACTGGTTAGTACTTTGTGAACTTTCTACTTCACTTAAGTGTTCTGTAAGAAACAGAAGGGTATATGATGACAACTCCTACTAAAAAAGGAGTCGGGAAGACCAAGAGTGTTTTTATGTGTGTCCTAACTGAAACTTCTTTTCAAATAGAAAAACCTCCATATTACTTATACTTTACTGCTTAACACTACGCAGAGAGTGAACAATTAGATCATTCTATGAATGAGCAATCCCACCTAGTAATCAAACCCCACTTTGGATTATTATCCTTTGTTTATTAAACCAACAAGAGCATTCATTCCAGCCAGTCTGTCAAAAGCACAAAATGAACCAAACACTCTGTTTAGTCGAACAATGGTGCTCTCAGCCAAAACAAGCAGGATCCCCAAACTCTTGCTTTTATGAAACATGACTTTACCATGCAATCATATTAGATAAGGAGAGGGAAGAGATGTGAAGACGGAAGCAAAAGAATAATGCAGTTGTTTTTTATTCAGTGTCACAAGGGGTGAAATGGATTTCTTGTCAGCTTAAAGCCAAGACAATGTATAGCTTATAACCAACTCTGTCAATAAATTGTTTATAGTATTCCCTTAACCTAGTACATACTTGATAACTGCAGTACCCATTATTCAACTTTGTTGATTCTGTAAGGCAGTAAGCTGCACACTTCCGTTAAAATAATATTTCATGGACAAGAGGAGAGTTAAAGTTTATCTCTGACTCATTCATTCTACACCATAAATGACCTCACCATCCTTCCTTGTCATTAACAATGCTAAGTTACTGCTGTATAATTTTACCTACCCCATTTTGAATAGTTCCATAAAGTTGTCCAGCCCATGTGTCAACAGACCACTTGGACTTCGAGCAACACTTCGTATCTCTCAGCTGGTAATTATAATGTTTTCCTAAACATGTAGATAATATATGCTTTCCAAATTGCAATAATCTTCCTAGGCCATTATTCAGGCCTAATAATTTATCACTTCAGAATCAATTCACAAAGTGGGCAAGTAAACTCATTTTCCTCAGCAGTTTTAACCAATTTTGTTTCACGTAGACATGAATGGTCAAAACTCATTTTAATTTTCTGATTAGAGTTGCTCAATTAATCCTCAACTCTCTTATAATCAGCACTAAAAGAGAAATAACCTTTTTCTAAAACTACAATTGGCCCTGGACATATCCTGATTTCACCTGTTCAGGTCTCTGGGTATTCAATAAAGCAAGTTCAGCCGCTGTGCCAAGAGGCCACACAGAGTTCAAGGTAACACCTCACAGCCATCAGTAGGTTAATTATAATTTCATTTCAAACACACCGACTGCATGCTTGTTTCAACTCCAAATGACCTTACCTGCTTAATTTTTTTTTTTTGGAGGGGGGTGTCTACATGGAGTAAATTTCTGTCAGCAAAGCTGAAAGGCCACTCAGAGTTCATGGTAACAATTCATATTTTTAACAGGTTGCCCAGACCTAAATCCTCATCTTCAAACATTCCAGAGAGAGCACTTAGTAGCTCTGAAGAGAAGGAGGGAGTGCGGGAGAAGGAAAGGAGAGGGCAGAAAGGGGACGCAGAGCCATGGTTCCTGCCTTCTGCAGTTCTGAGAGGTTCACTACCAATGACTATCTTGGCTGATTCTGGGTTGTGGGGGAACGCTCTACACTTCTGAGGTGGAGCTTTCAGGAGTTTCTAGTGTTTACTTGATTACACCACTACCAGAAACAAAACTGGCTCCAAGGCAGCCTTATAGTTTCATTCTGGAGTGACCACAACAGTGGAAGCTTGATTCCACAGTGGTGGCAACTGAGACAGTGCTGATTCCCTTCCTTTCTCAGCGAGCAGGAACAGAAAACAGCTTCCCTGCTGGCTGAGACAGTAAAGAATCCACCTGCGATGCAGGAGATCTGGGTTCTATCCCCAGGTTGGGAAGAGTCCCTGGAGAAGGGAATGGCTACCCACTTCAGTATTCTTGCATGGAAAATTCCATGGACAGGGTAGCCTGGCAGGTTACAGTCCACGGGTCACAGAATTGGACATGACTGAGCGACTAAGCACACACACACACAGAGGAGCAGAAATGGAAGTTCTCAGAAGGGTAAATGTTTTCTACAGACAAAGGCTCTTTATCTTACAAATCAGGTTGAAGAAGCCCAGGTAACATTAATGAGAGGGATCATTTCAGATGTGATTTTTCTCATCTCTACTGCCTATACTGTATCACATGTTGGAATGACAAGCTTTGTGGGATGTTTTATAAGATTCCTGGGTTGG
Source organism: Madoqua kirkii (assembly GCA_006408675.1). NCBI lineage: Eukaryota > Metazoa > Chordata > Mammalia > Artiodactyla > Bovidae > Madoqua > Madoqua kirkii. The sequence continues at coordinate 3,649 of SJYC01111298.1, read as the reverse complement.
AAGGATCTCCTGGAGAAGGGCACGGCTACCCACTCCAGTATTCTTGCCTGGAAAATTCCATGCACAGAGGAGCCTGGCAGTCCATGGGGTCCCAAAGAGTCAGAAAGGACTGAGCAACTTTCACTTTCACTTTTTAAATAAGACCAACTGATCCATTTTCCCATTTAAAAACCAAACCAAACTAAAAGCAAGTGGTCCTAAAGCTTTGGCTCAGGAATGCTTTTTGCATAACTCATCAGTCATCTGTACAGAAAATTCATTTTCCATTTCACAGAGCTTAGCCATGTTTTGTTTGTTTTCTTTTATTTTTTCAAACTATCTAAATGCTCAACTGCTTAGTATTTACAGTTCATACTACAAACTATTTTGGAGAGATAAAAAATAGAGACCCCATTTATTCTTGGCCATTTATTCCCCTTGAAACAATTTTAGTTGTATGGTACTTTGTCTCAAATTGCTTAAGAGCAGTCTTCCCTGGCATTTAGATCCCACTTGGCTGGGCTGCATCTGATTTCTTACAGCTTGATCTGTCTTGTCAATCCTTTTTGACAAAATGAAAGGACAATTTCTATAATGTTCACTTATTCCCTCTTCAGATGATCCTTTCTTGGCAAATAAGTGGGTGGTATGACAACCCTTTTCACTCTCAAAACTTAACTGCACATTATTTCAACAGTGCTTTTCAAATGAGGGAGGTAATTTCTAGTTCCTGCAGGACCACAAAGCATTTAGATGAGTGCCCCACCATAAAGGCTGATGTTTTGTTACTGTTGCATAACCCAGTGATTTAAATTTTTTAGTTGCAGAGCCTGTTTGCTTCTCCCAAATGAATCTTATGAAGAAGCCCAAAACATGAAAGGTGTAATATGAAAGCTGCTTAGGCAGATTTCGGATAAACCACCCAGAGACCTATCAGCTCAGCTCGTCTACCTCCTCAAGTTCCCTCACTTCTACCACCTCAATACAGAATCACATCCAAGGGAACTCAATAGAACCACTAGCTGCCACCCAACACAGCTTAAAAGCTTCTAAGACATGGTGTTGGTAGTAATTAGGAAACAGGTATTTGTAAGTGGCGAATCATTTCCTCAAACTTAATTAACTCAGAACTATATGAATGACCATGTTAGAACTTTCTTCTATTAAAAGACTATCTCTTGAAGACAAGAGCTTTGGCTTGTTTATATTATACTCCCCACAAAACCTAGCTAATCCTAAATGTTTAATAAATCTTGCATTACAATGCCTTGCTTTAGATTGGAAAAAATTATTTTCTGTGCAGAACATTTTAAGGGGGCAGAAATGATACCTCTCTCCTCCCTCACTCTGTATTCACTCCGAAACCCCTAGTCATCACAGCATCACCGAGATCACAAGAGACAAGCCACCAGAGCAGTCATCACTGAAACACTTCATCTTATCTTCAAACAAGATGACAACCTCCACACATTCAACTTCCCTTAATGAGAAACGTAGAATGACAATTGAAAGCTGAGGCCTTCAATAAAGCTTATTTGGTCTCAACTTAAAATGGCAATAATCAAACTAATCATTTCCCTTGCCTGAAAATTCAAAAGGAGGTATAATGTGTGTTAAATCAAGCCAAGGAAGTCATTTAAAGTCTGCCTTCTATTTTAGGAAAATTGTTCCTTCTCAGTCACCAATTAACCAAGTATTTACTGATATCCTGATCATGTGGTGGCTCAGACAGTAGAGAATCTGCCTGCAATGCAGGAGATGCAGTTCAATTCTTGGGTCAGGAAGAGCCCCAGGAGAAGGAAATGGCAACCCACTCTGATATTTTTGGCTGGAGAATTCCATGGAAGGAGGAGCCTGGTGTGTTACAGTTCATGGGGTCACAAAGAGTCAGACACAACTGAGCAACTAGCGACTAATACACTTTGTGTTTCTAAAATGAGCACTGAACTTGAAGTCAGAACACTGGAGTCCAAATTTAAGACTGCTACTTCATAGCAGTAAGATACTGCTTAAGAGCACCTTGCCTCTACTTCCGCATCTCTTTAAGTAGAATACTAATTGCTACCTCACTCTTCAAAATATAAAAGATAAGATTTATCAAGCACTGTTCCTGGTATATAACTGATTCAGGATCCTGTGTGTGATCCTAAGTATGTTAAATGTTCAAAAGAGATAAGAAAGAAATGTATTTTTGACTTTGTAAATCAACTGCCATTAGGTGAAAACCCAGGCAGCTTGTAATTTAGTATCCAAGGGGTATAGGGGTACAAGTTTAACTTTAGGGAATTAAAGTTGTGCAGTGGGAGTAAGGGGAATCCAGAGCCCTGGGTTTGTTCCAAAGTAAGCCCCTATGTTGTGCTGTGCTTAGTCGCTCAGTCGTGTCTGACTCCTTGGAACCCCATGGACTGTAGCAGGCCAGGCTCCTCTGTTCATAGGGATTCTCTAGGCAAGAATACTGGAGTAGGTTGCCATGCCCTCCTCCAGGGGATCTTCCCAACTCAGGGATGAAACCCAGACCTCCTGCCTTGCAGGCGGATTCTTTACCATTTGAGCCACCAGGGAAGCTAAAAAGTAAATCCCAGATATATCAAACTTAATTGCTTTCAGAATATTACTAAGATTAAAAACATGAACAGGACTTCCATCTCAATTCACCACATCTTTCCCATCACTATCTCTTATTCTCTTCCTCCTTCCCTCTTTCTTCTTTTGGCCATGCCCTATGGCATGTGGAACCTTAGTTCGGCGGTTGAACCCATGCTCCTTGCAGTGTAAGCACAGGGCCTTTACCACCAGCCCTCTAGGTAAGTCCTTCTTTCTTCTTTTATACCTGAGTCAGGGCTGACCTGGGAGGAGAACAACTATATACTCTCAGAAGTGTAGACGTCATAGGCCTATTACCAGTATTAAGGTCTTTCCCTTTAGTTAATTATTCCTCTGCCAAACTTTCGGGAGTCACAAAGTCACATTTTAGATTTCCCTCAGGGATATTATGATCCACACCTTTAGATGACAATCAAGATGGCTAGGGTAAGGGACCTGGTGGTTTAGAAAATTTGGACCTTGATCCACACAAAAATTATATAAGGGTTCAAATGCTAAAGAACTCTTTTTTTTTAATGTGATAAAACACAATTGTGAGCTGGAACTCATTTTTTATGCCTCTAAAAAGTTGTGATGACAAAGGAACTTCAGTTACGCTAAACTTACCCTTTCCTTTTGGATCAACATTAGTGCACTAGCAAAACAGATAATTTTTCTAAAGGTACATTGAGAAGCAGTCAGATGACTGAGAACATCATTATCAACAACGATGACGACAACAAAACAAAATCCTGCTTTACTGAACCAAGAAATGCTTCCTAAAAGTACCTCTTTAATTTGTCTCATAGCAACCATGTATCAAGTACTCAATCTGCATAGGGTCTTAGTCATTATATCCTCTGGTCATTATTAATTTGTTCTTATCATTCTAGTTCAATTTGGCTATTTTCTCCTTTTCTGTACTTAAAAAATGGCATTCAGTTCAGTTCAGTCCCTCAGTCGTGTCTGACTCTTTGCAACCCCATGAATTACAGCACACCAGGCCTCCCTGTCCATCACCATCTTCTGGAGTTCACTCAGACTCACGTCCATCGAGTCCGTGATCCCATCCAGACATCTCATCCTC
>SJYC01111297.1:0-13298 GCA_006408675.1 Madoqua kirkii | reverse complement strand
AGCCTGCAATGTGGGAGACCTGGGTTCAGTCTCTGAGTTGGGAAGATCCCCTGGAGAAGGGAAAGGCTACCCACTCCAGTATTCTGGCCTAGAGAATTGCTTGGACTGTATAGTCCATGGGGTCGTGTAGCGTCAGACACATACTCGTATGCATGCAGCTGCATAAAAATTTATCACATGTAGATTTGTGTCAAGAATGCAAAACTGTTCCATCACCATTAAGGAACTCCTCTGTTTTCTTTCTTATTAGTCAAACCTTCCCCTATCTCCAGCATTAACCTCTGACAATCACTGATTTGTTCTCTATCAGTATGTAATTTAGAGACTATGTCACATAAGTGGAATTAGACAGTATACAAAATTTGAATTTTAGTTTTGACTTAGCCTGATACCCTCAAGAGCTATCCTAGTTTTTGCATACATATCAATAGACTAGTCTTTTTCCTGTCAAGTAGTATTCCATTGTATAGATGTATCATAGATATTTATCCATTCATTCTCTGAGGTACAATTGGACTGTACATTGGAAATACACTTCCAGTTTTGGTTATTACAAATAAAGCTGCTATGAACATTCATGTACAGGGTTTTTCTTTTTTTGGTAAACGTTTTCACTTCTCTAGGACAAATGCCTAAGAGTGTGACTGCTGGTTTATATGGCAAGGATATATTTAATTTCATAAGAAACTGTTAGGCTCTTCTCCAGAGTGACAAATCCATTTTATATCCCCACCAGTAATATATACACGAGAGATTCAATTGTGCTGCATTCTCACCAGCATTCCATTTATCAGTTGCTGCTTCCTGAGGTACACAAAGCTGGATATCCTTTTTCCTAAGCCCTTACGCTTTTATAACATGGCAGAAGGCAACAGGACTTAAGTGATGCAAAATACTATGGAGTCATGATGTGGGCACAAATGAAAGAGCCCAGTAAGAGGACATAGTAGGGCAATAGAGTTTCCATTCATTCTCTGGTTAACATTAAAGGAAGATACAATGAGGGTATAGGCTTATGATAAATCACGTGCATTTGATGAATAGCTGCTAATGGTGAGGTACTAGATAGGAATTGTGTATATCAATGCACTCTCCAGCTATGGATCTGAGATGAGGTTAATCACACTCAAGAATAGGGTAAATAGATGCCTGGTTTTTAAAACTGAAAGTTTGATATAAAAATGGCTTTTGGCCTAAAAATGGCTTCTAGTAGTATAGCCTATAAGCCAACATTTTTTTTCCTCTTGGCTTATAATACATGCTACTGTGCTGACTCCTAATGTACATACAAGAACATGAACTTCCTTTCCTGATATTTCTTGGGATACTATATGGCTAACAAACCCAAGAAACAGGACCATAGTGAACTACATATCCTGTCTGTTGATATGCAGAATGCATCTAAATATTCCTTCCATGATGGATAATCAGGAAAAAAAAAAAAACAACTATGGAAAAATACTCCAAGATCACAGAAGGGACTATTATTCTTTAAGAGAAACGGCACATTTTTTTTTAAGTATAGAAACTAGAAAGAAATTAAAAAATAAAAACTAATTTGCATTTTCAATACAATGCAAGAAAGCAGAAGTCCACAATGAAAGTTCATGTTAAGGGAGAGAGTGGAAACAATGCAAAAAAAAAACCCTACAATAGTAGAATTTTCAATAAATATTGAAGGTAATGATGTCACAACTTCAGCAACTTAAATAACATATATGAAGGACAAACTTGAATAACTTTAATGAGTACTGAAATGAAAAATAGAAAGAAACAGAAAAGAAAATGATTTGTATGGGGAGACAAGACCTAAGAACTGAATAAACAATTATTTAGTGTTTACTCTCCACAAGGTAACATTATAGTCATTCTCTTCTGACCTCAGTTTGATTTTTTATAATAGAAACATAACATTGAGAATCTGATAACAATTGCTTAGCTCTGGGATTTTGTCCAGTGTGTTCTAATTTCAAGGCATTAAGAATTAGCAAGGTACATGTTGAAGATAAGCAATAATCACCTGTGTCTGACTTTCTTTCCTCAGAAACTTGGATATATCTTAAACAGATTTTCTTCTTCTTTCACACATTTATATACTAATCCAAAATACAATATACTTTAACATCCAGAGAGTATATACATGTTTACTACAATGATAGACCTTAAAAATCTTGCTTCATTGTTAACTCAGTAACAATGTTCAATAAAATTAAATGCAGTTGCATTGTAATTTCTTCAAGTAAAAATCAATATGGTAGTGCTGAGCTGCTCAGTCATTTGGGACTCTTTGTGGCCCAATGGACTGCAGCCCACCAGGCTCCTCTGCCCATGTAATTTTCCAGGCAAGAATAGTGGAGAAGGATGCCACTTTCTACTCCAGGGCATCTTCCCCACCCAGAGATGAAACTGAGTCTCCTTTATTTCCTTCACTGGCAGGCAGATTCTTTACCACTAGCGCCACCTAGGAAGCTCCATTAAAAAAATCAATATACTAACTCTTTTTTTTTTTTTCATGATGTATAAGTACCTTTATTTTTTATTCTTTTCTTTTTTTTTTTAATTTCAGGCATCTTTATTTTTTTTTTTAATTTTTGTTTAATGCTTAGGGGGCTTTAACATGGGGAGATCGTCTACACCTGTGGCTGATTCATGTCAATGTATGGCAGAACCAATATACTAACTCTTAACATGATAATCAAACTACAACTTACTCTTTCCTTTAAATTGTATTTGCTTGAATTTTTGCCTTTTATTTGTCTTTTAACATCTCAGAGCTATTTTTCATATTTTGATATTTTAAAAAAGCCAATCTGGGCCTTTTAGCAGAACATTTTACTCTAATTACATTTATTATCATAATGAGTATGTTTGGTCTTGTATTATTTGTTTTTGTGCTTTCTGCTTTGTTTTCTTTTTTGTTGTTTCCTTTGCTACATAGAAATTTTCTTTGATTAGCTTTTGATAATGATTTAGAATGTATACAGTCTATGGAATCACATTCTCTTATTAAAAACAAAACTCTATTGATCAAAAACATGAACAACTTGATTAGTATTATAGAGACTTTTATCCTATTTTAAGTCTGTAAAGATTTTCACTTTCTTGCATTTAATTCTGTTGAGCAGGAGGTGGAAAACTTGCTGTAAAGGGCCAGAGAGTAAATGCTTTACATTCCTGGGCAATATATTTATTCACTGAATTAAGTCTTCAATTCAGCCATTGTAATGTGAAAGCAGCCCCAGATAGTAAGCAAATGAGTAAGATTGTTGGGAGAAATATCAATAACCTCAGATATGCAGATGATACCACCCTTATGGCAGAAAGTGAAGAAGAACTAAAGAGCCTCTTGATGAAAGTCAAAGAGGAAAGTGAAAAAGTTGGCTTTAAGCTCAACATTCAGAAAACAAAGATTATGGCATCCGGTCCCATCACTTCATGGGAAATAGATGGGGAAACAGTGGAAACAATGTCAGACTTTATTTTGGGGGGCTCCAAAATCACTGCAGATGGTGACTGCAGCCATTAAATTAAAAGATGCTTACTCCTTGGAAGAAAAGTTATGACCAACCTAGATAGCATATTCAAAAGCAGAGACATTACTTTGCTGACTAAGGTCAGTCTAGTTAAGGCTATGGTTTTTCCTGTGGTCATGTATGGATGTGAGAGTTGGACTGTGAAGAAGGCTGAGTGCCGAAGAATTGATGCTTTTGAACTGTGGTGTTGGAGAAGACTCTTGAGAGTCCCTTGGACTGCAAGGAGATCTAACCAGTTCATTCTGAAGGAGATCAGCCCTGAGATTTCTTTGGACGGAATGATGCTAAAGCTGAAACTCCAGTACTTTGGCCACCTCATCCGAAGAGTTGACTCATTGGAAAAGGCTCTGATGCTAGGAAGGATTGGGGGCAGGAGGAGAAGGGGACAACCGAGGATGAGATGGCTGGATGGGATCACGGACTCGATGAACGTGAGTCTGAGTGAACTCCAGGAGATGGCGATGGACAGGGAGGCCTGGCATGCTGCGATTCATGGGGTCGTGAAGAGTCGGACACAACTGAACGACTGAACTGAACTGAACTGATGTTCCTATAAAACTTTACTTCTAGAAATAGGCAGTGGGCCACAGATTGCCAACTCTTGCTATAGAGAAAAAGTATGGGGCCAGTGTGATTGAATTCAACCTTTTTCTAAGGTTAGATGACAATACAGGAAGTGAGAGGCACAGCCCTGGGTTTTACACTTTCCTATTCCCCTTATAAGAGAGACTTGACCATAAATCTAGTAGATATTCAGTCATTATTTACTGTGATTTTTTTAAAAACATAAAGCTAGAGTGTCAATGAGCATTTTAAAACCAGAATGACCAAATATGCACTCTTTAGAGTATATAATCTCTGAGATGCTGCTTAATTTCTTTTGGCATGCTCATTCTATTAGTAGAAAACTTGGTTTTTGTATAAAATAAAAGCAGGCCTAAATATCTGTCCCACGTCCTATTCCATTGAATGTAAAAACAAAGATTCACTTTAGGGTGAATCTTAAAGATTCTATGATTGTTTATAAGTATGACAAATCTAGCTGGTATACAGAAAAGAAGAGTAATAACTTCGATCTTCGCTTCTGTAAGTTGACTGGAAAAGACATAGAGAAAGATCTGTATGCATCTTGTAGTATAACGATATGCATGAAGCTTTCAGTGATTCTAGGGGGCAGAGCTCTCATTTTCACTAAATTGGAATTGAAATTATATCAGCAAACGTATGTCTTCCAGATGGTAGGAGGAGAAAGGAGAGATAAGGAGTCAGTTACCAGGAAAACAGAGCTTTGGGACTCCTAATGAATCCATACAAAGATGCAGCATAATCTAGTGGGACCATGGATCACTGTGATCAGAGCCAAAAGGACAAAAAGTCAGGACAAGTCAGTGAACCTCTGAGAGCAGACATTCTTGGTTTGCCCTTTTTTCATCTCTCCTAAATTTATTGCAAATTTGCCAGAATAAAATCCTTATTAGGTATTTATTTCTATGTATATATTTCTCTTTATATATTTATAATTACCTATTTACATATTTGAGGGGATGGCTAGGACCAATGTAATCTTGCAATCCCTGTCTATTAACCAAAGAAAAAAAGAGGGGAAGATTAGAATGAGGGACTAGATATAAATGGCTTGCAAACAAAACCAAAAGCCACTTTTATATGAAATATCTGTAAAAATACCTGAAATTAAGGCTGTTAAATTCACAGAGAAAGAAAAAAAAAACTACATTAAAAACTCAAAGAAGGTCTTAAGTCACAAGGTCTAATAGACAGAACATAGGTCCTAGGAGAGGCTAATGAAGCTGGGGCTATTTAAACCTGGAGAAGAAGGGGTGAGAGGAAAATTTCCTAGATGTATTGTACCTGTTTATGTATATACAGTGGTATGTGTGTCCATTTCCAACTGTCATCTAAAATTAATGCAATAATGGTTTTGAATGACTTGTGAACTCAATCAAGGCCAGAATAATAACAGATTTTAAGTGAGGAGTTGAAAATGTTGTAATAAAGCTATCATGAGACTGCAGAATGTCTATCCTCAAAGATAGTGAAAACCATTCCCTCCCAACTAATAAACTGCCACCTTAATTTCCTTGGGCTTCCCTGGTGGCTCAGACAGTAAAGCATCTGCCTACAATGCAGGAAACCTGGGTTCAATTCCTGGGCCAGGAAGGTCTCCTGGAGAAGGAAATGGCAACCCACTCCAGTATTCTTGCCTGGAAAATCCCATGGACGGAGGAGCCTGGTAGGCTACAGTCTATGGGGTCTCAAACAGTCGGAAATGACTGAGTGACTTTTTTTTTTAAATTTCCTAAGTGGGTAAAACTTCAGTATGACCTAGAGAGAAAGTGTTTTCCCTGCTTTATTTCTCAAGAATCCCCTTCCTTACCAAACTGATGTGATTTGCTTTCTTCTTTCATATGTACATCTTCGAACAGTAACTGCTTGGTTCATTACAGGTGATAACTTTCTGCAGGAGAGAAACAGATCTAGCTTTCAACATATATTCATTTAGTTTGAGTGAAAATGTTTCATCATCTATATAAGATTCTGTATTACTTCTAAGACACATATGCCTCAGTTTATCTTTTATCCAACCTTTTAGATATCAAGAGAAAAAAAGGAAGACATGAGGAGTATTTGGTTTCAAGGTTCTGTCAGGTGATTTCTGAATCAACCTCTAGTTTGAATCCTGGTCCCAGGTGTGAATTCAGCTGTCTACAAATTAGTGTAGATCTTAAATGTCTACAGCTACAGGTGAAATTTTTTGTTTTGACAGGAAACAACTTGATATTTATTGTCACGTGTCTGTACATGTCAGATCAGTTATTAGTACTTCTTTAAACCCAGACTAGAAGGGAAAAAGCAGAATATGGGGAAAATGAGGGGATTCTGTGGTTAGGTTCCAGAAGACTGATTTCTGTCTTGCTATTATACTCTGTTACCCATTTACTTGGGATAAGGACTTCCCTGGTGGCTCAGATGGTTAAGCGTCTGTCTACAATGTGGGAGACCCAGGTGTGATCCCTGGGTCAGGAAGATCCCCTGGAGAAGGAAATGGCAATCCACTCCAGTACTATTGCCTGGAAAATCCCATGGACAGAGGAGCCTGGGAGGCTATAGTCCATGGGGTCACAAAGAATTGGACATGACTGAATGACTTCACTTCACTTCACCCATTCACTTGCTTGCTCTGATGAAGCAATCTGCCATGTTATGACATACGTTAGGGAGAGACCCATGTGTCAAGGAACTAAAGAAGGTCTTGGCTAAGAGCTCTTGAGGAACTGAGGTCTCATTCCAATAAGAAAATGAATCCTCCAACAACCAACTACTAAGTAAGCAAGGAAGTAAATCTTTCCCAAGAGAGTTTTGAAATGACTCCAGCTTTATGGGAAACTGAGTCAGAGATCCCAATTATTAGATCAGATGATATACTGAAGTCATTTCCAGTATATTTATCGTAAAAGATAAGACAACTGAGCATAAAACAAATTAAGAATAGAAAAGCAGACTTACAGTATGTAATTTTTTTATATAGAAAAAGATACTGTATAAAGGACAAGGACCATAAAGAAGGCTGAGCACTAAAGAGTTGATGCTTTCAAACTGTGGTATTGGAGAAGACACTTGAGAATCCCCTGAATGGCAAGGAGGTCAATCCAGTCAATCCTAAAGGAAATCAAGCCTGCATATTCATTGGAAGGACTGTTTCTGAAGCTGAAGCTTCAATACTTTGGTCACCTGATGCAGAAGAGTTGACTCACTGGAGAAGACCCTGATGCTGGGAAAGATTGAAGGCAAAAGGAGAAGGGGGTGGCAGAGGATGTGATGGTTAGATAGCATCACTGAATCAGTAGACATGAATTTGAGCAAATTCCAGCAGAGTGGAGAACAGAAGAGAGTGGTGTGCTACAATCCATGGGGTTGCAAAGTGTCAGACATGACTTTGTGACTGAATAACAAGTTAAATCTTTATAAGGAGTTCTTATAATAAGAATTCTGCTTCATAATTTCTCTGTAAAATAAATACACAGATGAACTCTTAAAGATGAAGAACTCAAGGACAGGGACAGTTATGGATTTGTCCAAGGGTACACTGAAAGAGAACTCAAACAGATTCCTGAACATATATGTCTCCATTTTTCAGTTCAGTTCAGTTCAGTCGCTCAGTCATGTCTGACTCTGCAACCCCATAGACTGCACCACACCAGGCCTCCCTGTCCATCACCAACTCCTGGAGTTTACCCAAACTCATGTCCATTGAGTTGGTGATGGCATCCAACCATCTCATCCTCTGTCGTCCCCTTCTCTTCCAACCTTCAATCTTTCCCAGCATCAGGGTCTTTTCAAGGGACTCAGTTCTTTGCATCAGGTGGCCAAAGTATTGGAGTTTCAGCTGCAACATCAATCCTTCCGATGAATATTCAGGACTGATCTCCTTTAGGATGGACTGGTTGGATCTCCTTGCAGTCCAAGGGACTCTCAAAAGTATTCTCCAACACCCTTCAAAAGCATCAATTCTTTGGCACTCAGCTTTCTTTATAGTCCAGCTCTTACAACCATACATGACTACTGGAAAAACCATAGCCTTCACTAGATGGACCTTTGCTGGCAAAGTAATGTCTCTGTTTTTTAATATGCTGTCTAGATTGGTCATAACTTTCCTTCTGAGGAGTAAGCATCTTTTAATTTCATGGCTGCAGTAACCATCTGCAGTGATTTTGGAACCCCCCAAAATAAAGTCTGACATTCTTTTCCCATCTATTTGACACCAAGTGATGGGACCAGATGCCATGATCTTCGTTTTCTGAGTGCTGAGTTTTAAGCCAACTTTTTCACTCTCCTCTTTCACTTTCATCAAGAGGCTCTTTAGTTCTTCATTTTCTGCCGTTAAGGGAGGTGTCATCTGCATATCTGAGGTTATTGATATTTCTCCTGGCAAACTTAATCCCAGCTTGTGTTTCATCCAGCCCAGAGATGCCATGATCTTCGTTTTCTGAGTGCTGAGTTTTAAGCCAACTTTTTCACTCTCCTCTTTCACTTTCATCAAGAGGCTCTTTAGTTCTTCATTTTCTGCCGTTAAGGGAGGTGTCATCTGCATATCTGAGGTTATTGATATTTCTCCTGGCAAACTTAATCCCAGCTTGTGTTTCATCCAGCCCAGCATTTCTCATGACGTACTCTGCATATAAATTAAATAAGTAGGGTGACAATATACAGCCTTGACGTACTCCTTTTCCTATTTGGAACCAGTCTGTTGTTTCATGTCCAGTTTTAACTGTTGCTTCCTGACCTGCATACAGGTTTCACAAGGTGGTCTGGTATTCCCATCTCTTTCAGAATTCTCCACAGTTTGCGGTGAATCACACAGTCAAAGGCTTTGGTGTGGTCAATAAAGCAGAAATACATGTTTTTCTGGAACCCTCTTGCTTTTTCAGTGATCCAGCAGGGGTTGGCAATTTGATCTCTGTTCCTCTGCCTTTTGTAAATCCAGCTTGAACATCTGGAATTTTGCAGTTCACGTACTGTTGAAGCCTGGCTTGGAGAATTTTGAGCATTACTTTACTAGCGTGTGAGAAGAGTGCAATAGTGCAGTAGTTTGAGTATTCTTTGGCATTGCCTTTCTTTGGGATTGGAATGAAAACTGACCTTTTCCTGTCCTGTGACCCCTGCTGAGTTTTCCAAATTTGCTGGCATATTGAGTGCAGCACTTTCACAGCATCTTCTTTTAGGATTTGAGATAGTTTAACTGGAATTCCATCACCTCCACTAGCTTTGTTCATAGTAATGCTTTTAAGGCCCAGTTGACTTCACATTCCAGGATGTCTGACTCTAGGTGAGTGATCACACCATCGTGGTTATCTGGGTCATGAAGATCTTTTTTGTACAGTTCTTCTGTGTATTCTTGCCACCGCTTCTTAAAATCTTCTGCTTCTGTCAGGTCCATACTATTTCTGTCCTTTATTGAGCCCATCTTCACATGAAACATTCCCTTGGTATCTCTGATATTCTTGAGGAGATCTCTAGTCTTTTCCATGCAATTGTTTTCCTCTATTTCTTTGCACTGATCATTGAGGAATGCTTTCTTATCTCTCCTTGCTATTCTTTGGAACTCGGCATTCAATGGGTATATCTTTCCTTTTCTCCTTTGTTTTTCACTTCTCTTCTTCATACAACTGTTCGTAAGGCCTCCTCAGACAGCCATTTTGCTTTTTTACATTTCTTTTTCTTGGAGATGTTCTTGATCCCTGTCTCCTGTACAATGTCATGAATCTCCATTCATAGTCCATCAGGCATTCTGTCTATTAGATCTAGCCCCTTAAATCTATTTTCCACTTCCACTGTATAATTGTAAAGGATTTGATTTAGGTCATACCTGAATGGTCTAGCAGTTTTCCCTACTTTCTTCAATTTATTTCTGAATTTGGCAATAAGGAGTTCATGATCTGAGCCATAGCCAGCTCCTGGTCTTTTTTTTGGTGACTGTGTAGAGCTTCTCCATCTTTGGCTGTAAAGAATATAATCAATTTGATTTCTGTGTTGACCATCTGGTGATGTCCATGTGTAGAGTCTTCTCTTGTGTTGTTGGAAGAGGGTGTTTGCTATGATCAGTGGGTTCTCTTGGGAAAACTTTACTAGCCTTTGCCCTGCTTCATTCTGTACTCCAAGGCCAAATTTGCCTGTTACTCAAAGTGTTTCTTGACTTCCTACTTTTGCATTCCAGTCCCCTATAATGAAAAGGATATCTTTTTTGCGTGTTAGTTCTAAAAGGTCTTGTAGGTCTTCATAGAACCGTTCATCTTCTTCAGCATTACTGGTTGGGGCATAGACTTGGATTACCATGATATTGAATGGTTTGCCTTGGAAACGAACAGAGATCATTCTGTCGTTTTTGAGATTGCATCCAAGTACTGCATTTCGGACTCTTCTGTTGACTATGATGGCTACTCCATTTCTTCTAAGTCTCTGTTTTACATGATATTACATAAAAATATATTAAAAACAATAGATATGCTTCAGAATAAATGAGTATGTACTACTGAAGTGCTGAATATAAGATTATATTCATTCTGGAAGTTTCCAATAAAAAACAGTAACTTTTTAATGTAATATAGTTTGAGTTAGCTGAAATGATCCCTGGATATGTTTGGGGGAGAAGAAACATGGGACATTCAGATTTTTCCAGTAGAAAAGCTCTCTAAGTTGCCAAAACCATAAGGTCAAAAATTTTTGGCCTTCCTAATAACAATACCACTGTTCTCTTTAGAACACAGATGGACAGGGAAGAAGGAGAGTTCAAGAGAATCCCTTAAATATTTAAAGATAATTCATTCAGTATTTATCTAGGATCTCTTATATGTATAGTATACATTTAAATAGTAGATGAGAGTAGAGCAGATAGATGAAGATATCATGATTCATTATAATTATTTATCTATTTTATCTGCTCTGATAAAGTGTTCTAGGTATTTCATGTTAAATGTGTATAATAATGCTTTTAAAATGGAAATAGAAAAGACATTCTATTCCATGATTCTATGATGATTCTCCAAGTATTCATGAATGTGACTATCAAGGAGAGAAAAGTAACATCTAAAGAGACTTTAACCCTGTGTTAATAGGATGAAATTAGGCAAAGGAAAATGCAGGGTAAACAGAATGCTTTTCTGAGTTTTCTTAAATTTCTACTTGTGAACTAAATTCCCTGGGGAAGATGGTGCACAGTCATGGGAAAAACTGATCTTTTTATACTATTCTACAGAGAGTACACCTGCAGAGAAAAGAAAGACATGAACAATATTATTCTACAGAATTTTCCACCTTTAAATTTATCCACCTCTTAATTACATTTTGAAAAAGTATGCAAAGAATATGTGAAAACATTCTCAAAATTTTAAAGAAAGATATCAAGTAAAAGTTGAAATTATCCCTTTTCTCCCATCTTCAAGATGAAAGAATAATTTTAATTGTTAACACAGATAAATATGCACAATATAGACAGAGTTTTAGGTGTAGATAGGATTTCACTGTAAGTACTGTTTGGTGACTTATCTTTTTAAACTTGGATTATCTGGGAGATCTTTTCATGCCAATATGTATATGACTGCCTCCGCCTTTTCAAGGGATGTATAATATCCCAACTAGAAATGGTTTATCATTTAACCATTTTTCTTCTAATGGATATTTGTTCTAATTCCTCACCCTTGCATAGAATACTTTAATGGATATTTTACACTCATATTCTTAGAAATATGACTAACTCTTTTGAATAGACTCTTAGCAGTAAAATTACTAGAGATCAAGTAGAAAGTATAATTTAAAATAATGATAGTTATTTCCAAAACTGTCCTCAAATATGCTGCACTAATCACACCATAACTTACAGCTTCAAAATAGTGTCAGTTTCTTCACTCCTTTTTGCAAAGCTGCTACTGCTAAGTCACTTCAGTCATGTCTGACTCGGTGCGACCCCATAGACGGCAGCCCACCAGGCTCTGCCATCCCTGGGATTCTCCAGGCAAGAACACTGGAATGGGTTGCCATTTCCTTCTCCAATGCATGAAAGTGAAAAGTGAAAGGGAAGTCGCTCAGTCGTGTCCGAGTAATAGTGATCTCATGGACTGCAGCCTTCCAGGCTCCTCTGTCCATGGGATTTTCCAGGCAAAGCTAGATACTGTAAATTAAAACTTTTTTCTAATCTGATAATCAAAAAATGGTACCTCATTATAATTTTAATTTCCATTAATAATGAAGGTAATTTCTTTGTTGTGGGGGATGGCGACTTTTAGTTGTTTTTTTAAAGTTGTTTATTTATTTTTGGCTGCACTAAGTCTTCATTGCTGCACAGGGGCTTTCTCTAGTTGCAGCAAGCGGGGGCTACTTTCCAGTTATGGTGCAGGGGCTTCTCATTGCAGAGGCTTTTCTTGTTTCCGAGCATGGGCTCCAGGGCGAGTGGGCTTCAGTGGTTGCAGCTTGCAGGCTCTAGAGCGCTGGCTCAGCAGTTGCGGCTCATGGGCTTAGCTGCCCTGTGGCATGTCAAAAAAAGCTAGATACTGTAAATTAAAACTTTTTTCTAATCTGATAATCAAAAAATGGTACCTCATTATAATTTTAATTTCCATTAATAATGAAGGTAATTTCTTTGTTGTGGGGGATGGCGACTTTTAGTTGTTTTTTTAAAGTTGTTTATTTATTTTTGGCTGCACTAAGTCTTCATTGCTGCACAGGGGCTTTCTCTAGTTGCAGCAAGCGGGGGCTACTTTCCAGTTATGGTGCAGGGGCTTCTCATTGCAGAGGCTTTTCTTGTTTCCGAGCATGGGCTCCAGGGCGAGTGGGCTTCAGTGGTTGCAGCTTGCAGGCTCTAGAGCGCTGGCTCAGCAGTTGCGGCTCATGGGCTTAGCTGCCCTGTGGCATGTCAAATCTTCCCTGACTGGGGACTGAACCCATGTCCCCTGCATTGGCTGGCCGATTCTTAACCACTGGACCACCATGCAAGTCTTTAGTTCTTTTTTTTAAAAAAAATTTTATTGGAAGATAATTGCTTCACAGTATTGTGTTGGTTTCTGTCATACATCAACATGAATCAGTCACAGATATACATATAGCCCCTCCACCTTGAACCTCCCTCCCATCTTCCGCCCCATCCCATCCCTCTAGGTTGTCACAGAGCACTTATTTTTAAAACTGTCTATTGATTATTCTCTAATCACTTTTTACTGGGTTGTTAGCAATTTTTTTCATTGAGTCCTCAAAGTT